>JAMPIV010018779.1:132500-402306 GCA_024509875.1 Oreohelix idahoensis | reverse complement strand
TTCTTTTTTATTCACATCACTAATGATCTAAATTCTTAAACTAGGCTCTAATAGTAATTTTTTTTTCTTTTGAAATACTTCCCCCCCCCCCCCCCCCCCCCCCCCCCCATAATATATCAATTTATTATGATCTTGTCTCAACATCACTTCCATTGCTAGGAATGGAACACGTTAACAAAGCCTGGTCTTTACTGGGTGTACTACATTAGCCGGTACAACGTAAAGCAGATCAGGATAACTGGGACATAATTTCGAGTATTCATGCATTGCCCCAAACAGGGGTTCTGTACCTCAACATATTTGTGGTGTTTATTCTTACATGAATGCCAGGTCCTCATTCTATTAGTGTCATCATCGTCGCCATTACCATCATAACAATCAGCAATAATTATTTTTATTTTCAAACTCATCATCAGCTCCATTGATGTCATTATTGTTATCAAGATCGTTAGCTTCATTATTATTACATTCGTCATGATTTAATTGCTAGCCATTATTGCCACAGATTTTAAGTCTTCTCACAAAGTGTTTCTTGATAAATGTTTAAAAGTCTGTCTGTGCTTGTATCTCCTTCTTACTTGCTGTGTAGTTAATTCCATTACAGTGCATTATTATAATAAATTATTGTTCAATGGTGACCGGGTCAAAATGAAGTTATTTTGAATAGACCTGTCTGAGAAAAGAAGTTGTTTTGATTTATGACTACTCAAGAGACAATACAAGATAGAGGACAAGAAAGAGAGAAGATTATGGGTAGTTTGACCATATGGCATGGAAGGAATTCAACAGCAGATTTGATGAATAGTAAAATACTGAAGACAGGAAGATGTGGACAGACATGATAACCGGCAATGGTTCATGAAGAAGCAGGACTATCTGTGAAAGCCGTGTTATATTAAATTCGGAGTTTATGCTCACTGAGCCGTGAAGCTCGGGTTTAACTTAGAACTTATTCATCTGTCCTAGAGCAAAGTGTTGTAACTTAATGACATGTCCTAGAGTCAAATCGTCGCAACGTATTTACTTCTTATCCTAGAGTCAAATCGTCAGAACTTATTTACTTTTTATCCTAGAGTCAAATCGTCCACAACTTATTTACTTCTTATCCTAGAATCAAAGCGTCACACGTTCTGCTTGCCACTTTCTATCATTCCCTTCTTGTATATATATATATATATATATATATATATATATATATATAAATAATATTATATATATATATATATATATATATATATATATATATATATATATATATATATATATATATATATATATATATATATATATTATATATATATAATATATATATTTTATATTATATATATATATATATATATATATATATATATATATATATATATATATATATATATATATATATATATATATATATATATATATATATATATATATATATATATATATATATATATATATATATATATATATATATATATATATATGTATATATATATATCCTTCCGGTGTTCAGGTTATTCAGTATGCCTTGCTTGGTGTGCATCTCTCTCATATCCGCCCCCCTCTGTGTACTTCCCCTAGACCAGCGGTTCTTAACCTAAGGTTCGCGGACAAGGATCGAGGTGGTCAGCAGTGTATCCAAGAAACATTTCACAAAATATTATATAAAATTATACAAAATCGTCTAAACAGCAACAATAAACCTCATTGTGACAATTAGCCCTACTGGTCTTAAAACTTATATCTGTTATAAGCCTACAGACGCTCATGGTTTCCTTCTTTATACTTCATCTCATTCTCTTAGTTGTAAAAATTCCATTCTCTTTTCTCAACTTCTTCGCTTGCGTCGGTTATGTCACGATGACGATAATTTCCATGAGCGAGCTCAAGAGATGCTTGAGCTTTTTCGCCGACGTCTTTATCCAGAACATGTTTTATCTTATGCTCTTAATCGCATCCCACCCGTCACTCGTCAGATGGCACTCACTACTAAACCTTCTGCCACATCTGACAGACTCAAACTTGTTCTAACTATCCATCCTCACAGTTGGCGGTGAACAGAATTCTATTTCGTCATCTGCCTATTCTCACCTCTGATCCTGTTATCAGTAAGTTGTTCCGGGATCCGCCTGTTGTAGAGATAAGAATTTCTAGGACATTCTCGTACACAGCAGCTTAGTGAATACTAGCCCTACTAGAGCAATTTTATTATTCGAGTCATTTATTTGTGAATCTAGGAATCTTATTTATACTATTATCTGTAAAAGATGTAACATTAATAACTATATTGGTGAAACTGGCAGACGTTTGACAAATAGATTCCGCTAACACTTAAATGACATTTATCACAGTGAACCTAAACCTCTGGCCCTTTATTTCAAAAGCCCAGTGTCACAGGTAGGTATAAATTACGAATAGATTTTGTCAGAGTTCAGACAGATTATGAATGTGTAATGGGAAAGTAGATTAGAATAGAGTCACTAATGAAAATTATGGGAGGAGATCTGACTTCTGGAGAGTAAGAAGACTATTTCTCCAGCCTACCGTGACTTTGGTTATATTGTCACCGTGGTGGTGAACTCCTAGGACTGGTTGCGGCACCAATTAGTAATATGTCACAGTGCCATGTAGTAATCTTATGTGACTGTGTGCCCTGTATATGAATATTGGCACTAATTGTTAATCAACGAACTAGGTGACTGGGGCAGACTTAGTCGTCGGATTTTCTATTTTGAGAATTTAGTCTATTGACAATCTTCCAAGTAAGAGTATATCTTAATACTGGCCATCACCGCCAGAGCAGACTATTCCTGGATGATATATCTCAAGCTTCCAACCTAACTCGTTCCATCCCTCCTTGTGATGTTACTTAGTGACAACTTCGTATAGTGGTGATTTTCTTTATATCCAGTATCTTGTTTACTCTAGCACTCAACAACCTTTTAGAGACTTAACCCAACTTGAGAAACGTTCCATCAAAACAAACATTTTATTTACATCTCAGAAGTTCATCATAACAGAGGCATGTGGTACAAATTCCTGGTACAAACATTTCCTAACTGTCTCTTGTATGTCCCATTCCTCCTGGGCACATTCATGTACCTATGCATCTATATATAGCTCTCTACCTGAGAACATTATCAGATATGGTTTATACCTATTTTCTTCCCTTAAGGCTATTCTATTTATTCTGGCTTCTCTCAAGCCTTTCATCAACTCTTTCCTGAGTGGTTTTCTCTCCTCTACTAATCCTGTCAGATTTGACTCATATTAATCAAAATACCATCATCTTAAAATTCATATATGCCAATTAGCACATTGGGTCCACCTGTTGCAGTATCCTCATACTTATACCTGCTAGAGAGCGCATGTTTCATCCTGTAAATACAATCACCCTTCAATTTCTTACTCATCGTACTTGTAACAGTCAATATT
Organism: Oreohelix idahoensis; assembly: GCA_024509875.1. Taxonomy (NCBI): domain Eukaryota; kingdom Metazoa; phylum Mollusca; class Gastropoda; order Stylommatophora; family Oreohelicidae; genus Oreohelix; species Oreohelix idahoensis. Next base: position 398,889 of record JAMPIV010018779.1, on the reverse strand, counting down.
GCAAAGTTCATTACACAATAGCCCAGCACGGCTATTAAATCCATATTCTTCTGTAAATCTTCTCAGATGCTTACTTAGTCTCATTTTATCCACCTCATAGTCAATTTTGTAGCTTCAGCTTCATTTCTCATTATCCTGCGCTCACTTAGTTGTAAGCGTCGTTAACCTTGTAATACTTTATTTCAGCTTCTGAAATCATTCTATTCAATGTCTATCAAAAGTTATGAGTCAAAGGACCTACTTACTTTGGTTTCACAGAATCCTCACAACACTCATATTTCTTACTATCACCCCTTATCACTAAGCCTATACTTTAAACACAGCTTTGTCTTTCATATGTGAATAGATTCTACTACTCTAACTAGGTCTATAGGATTCTTCAGAAGTATTCATTCTGTTTCACACAGAAATTGAACTTGAGCCTGGCAGAAAACACATTCCTGCCACTCTACGTCCTTAACCAGGACTGCTCCTCCGAAAAATGCGACCGCTCACCAGTTGTCCAAGTGTGTTCTCCTCTATAAAATCATTATCAGCTGATCTGTCCTTGTTTACTGTAAATTCATTGATTCCTCCTATTCTCCACTCAGCTGGAATATGTTCACGCTTATCCACTGTGTAAACAACTCAGTGAAGTGTCATCCGTTGTCCTGGTAAACTTTTCACGTGCATATTTTTTTCTCTCAACTCACTTAATCATATAAGGGAGGTAATTAACCGTTGTCTCCCTTTGCATAATTTGACTTAACCTTATATTGTCTTCTCTAAAGCTTGCTATACAATTCTTATATGTACATTTTCTAAACCATGATTACCAACTCACCAAATCTACTTAAGTGTAATTAAGCACTTTCCTCCCCTGACCTTAATATTCAGAGTCTCCTCCCTTTGATCAAAGTATTATTTCACTCATTTTATCTCCCTTTTAGCAAGACAAATAGTCTTTATTCAAATCCATTCTTATTTCTTAAACCATTTTTTTATACTTTCCCCCTTAACCAAAACCAAATCACCGCTTATAATTCCTGCTTGAGCATTTATAATGCTCCTAGCAAAGTCAACGGTGACAATATGTCAGTCTCCGTTCTCTCTGGACAAATAGACCAAGTCTAAAACAGTAAGAACATATATTACGACATTCAGTGACAGTTATAAGAGAAGAGGTCCTGACCACAATATATATTTTTATGTTTATCAAACAAAAGAAAATAAACGACCACAACATCAACATGGAAATCAGTATGCCTTCATAATCTCTGAAGGCCAAAAATCACAATCATAGTAAACAACCAACCTACCACACCACTTAGTTAAATCGCACGCAAGCAGAACGCCTCACACCACACCAACACCCAGAGAGTCTATCACACATCCAGTTTTTTAACTAACAAGTGGCCCCCAGTCTTCCGTCATGAAAAACGGCCTTTCCTGCCGTGTGCTAAAATAAATTCTGGTATGTAAGTACTCCTAAACTCCGAGAAATCTAATACTGTTCCTTTCGATGTTGCTATCCAATTAATGAAGGAGATAAGCTCCCTGTGGAAAACAGGTGTCGTAAAAATCTAAGAGTGCACTCACTATCCAAGCACGGGTGAAGGAAACGAGTACTAGTGCACTTATCCAAGCACAATTAATAAATCTCATTAGCAGGTCGCTAGAGACCTCTGCTGACGATTAACGCAACGAGTATACGTGAGGACTAGCACAGGAGGCGCATCTGATAAGAGATAAGTAGCTTGGAACCCACAGGTGCCTAGACTGGAAAATCGTTGGCTTCTTCTTTGTGGCTGTACGATGTTATTATCCACGGTGACCGGACGATAATGGGTCCGACAGTGTGGCCGTGAATGGTGGAAGGCAAGGGCACCGGTGATATGCGGTAGGCGGTAGGTAATAATCCACGACTGACCGCCAGGTAAGCTAGGTAACTGACAGGCCGTTTGGCCGGCAGTGCGATCTGGAAATATTGGTGGTTGATAATGCAGGCTAGCAGAATAAACTCCACGGGGCACGTTATTATGAATGCCCGGTCTATTTCTGGAGAATCGCTTAGCGCCCGGTAGAAAAACAAAGACAGCGTCAAGATGACCTTGAATTTACATTCAACCATGCATGACGGCTGCGCTCGCGAGCTTAACCTGCCCTCGCGCTGTTCACACACACACACATACCGACAATTTCGTTAGGCCAGGCCAGAGTAGTCATTCTACATACGGGTATGTAAATAAATTGCCGTTCGCCGATAACGCGCTAATAACAAACGAATAACACAAATTATATACAGAATTAATTCCACACATATTCAAAATGGGTAAACATTGTGGAAAAAATAGATATACATTCCCTACCCCCTATTCTTGTCTTTCTAAAAATCCCTCACTCTCTTCCGTCAGATAAAATATCTCTCAGTCTTAAGTGTGCACTCTTTGTGGAACTAAAATTAATAGAATGTTTAGAAATTATCAGATTACCCGAGTCACACAAAAATTACTTTACTTTAAGAATTAAATATATTATAAAGTAACTGGGCTCCCTACTAAATAAACTTAAAAAAATTAGGTGTGCTTATCGAGCAAAGGAATTCAATTTCCGCTCAATAAATCTGGTTATAGGCTATCAACCTAAACTGATTATTCAGGTAGCAAGGAATACGTAAAGCGAGAATGGTGAAGAGAGATAAAGACCGGCCCCTATATATAGAGATAGAGCCTGCCGGGGCGTAGTGGATATTTCTGCACGTGTTCGAGATCAAACAACTCCAGACGAGAAACTAGACGTAACGGCAGCACGCTCGCTCGTCCGTGAATGGCAGAAACGAAAGGACAGAGCGCTTCTCGTGTTTTCCAGATCAAAAAGAGTCAGGGGACTCCGATTTTCCCAGGAATCTCTACATAAAAGATTTTAGACAGAATGCCGCTTTTTGCACGTGCAAAGAGGTGGGCCTAAACTTGCCTCTGCAAGATTGACAGGTACCGAGGACAGAATTTGAGCTGTTAAGAACAAAAATTACAGAAAAGAGGGCGTAGGCAAAGTTAGAAAGAAAGCAGAGTAAAGGGCAGACAATGCCAAGCAAAGCGTGACACCCAGACCATTCTGGTGACTGTGATATCCAGGTAACTTGTATTCGTTCGTGCTTTGTGTTGACCGTACTCGCTGTCCTCTAGAATATTGTCTCATTTTCGAAATGGGTTGCCTTTCTCCTGATGTTTTAAAGACCAATATCATTTTACTTGACTCTGTTATTCATTGGCTTTCCTCTATTTCAGACTTCTTTATTTCATCCGAAAAGGCGTTTGACAGGGTCCCCTGGAGCAAACTTTGGGACTGTTTGGCAAGGAAGAATATTCCAGCACCTCTGATTCATGCTATACAGAGCTTCTACAAGTCTTGCAGAAATTATGTGAGGACAGCAAACCATAAGTCAGAAGAGTTCAGGACCACCACTGGTGTAAGACAAGGTGATATCCTATCACCTTACCTCTTCATACTCCTTATGGACGATGTCATCAAGGCATGTATGGAGAGAACAAGAAAGTATTCAGTGGGGTACTGGAAGATGAGACAGGTCTATATTTCGGAGCTGGCATTTGCTGATGATGTTGCCCTGATTGCTAAATCAGAGGCACATCTCCAATCCAACCTGCTAGTCTGGAAGGAAGAGCTGGAGAAGAGAGGGATGGTCATAAGCAGCTCTAAAACAAAATCCATGGTGATATCACGAGAAGAAAGAAGACATCAGATTAAGCTGCGAAAACAGGTCCTGGAGCAGGTCGACCACTTTAAATACCTCGGAGCTATTATAGACCGAAAGGGAGGCATCAAAGAAGAGTTGGCCACTCGAAAAGCAGCAGCTGGGAGACTTTTTCAGGCCATAAATCGAGGATTCCTCAGCAAGAGAGAGGTTGGTAAGAAAACGAAGATGGCTGTATACCGCTCCACCTATGTCCCAGTCTTGACATATGGATGCGAGTCATGGGCAATGACTACAACCCATAAAAGCCAGATCCAAACCTCAGAAATGAGGTATCTGAGGAAGGTGGTTGAAGTAACAAGAAGAGACATGGTACGCAACCAGATGATACGTCAAGGCCTTAAACCCTACCCCCTGCAGACCCAAGTAGAACAGTTCTAATTAAGATGGTTTGGCCATGTCTGCAGAATGGGAGAAGATCGGATACCACGACAGGCATGGGAGACAAAGAGCCAAGGATCCAGACCCCGAGGACGACCCAGAGTCCGCTGGGAGGACAACATTAGACAATCTTTGAAGGACCGAGGACTAGAATGGAACCAGGCCAGGAGGAAGACAGCCGATAGGATAGTCTGGCGCTCTCTCTTCCAAACCTCTACACCTCACGGTAGAAGGGGAACGACTAAGTAAGTAAGTAAGTTATTTCATCCGTCGCTTTTTCACGATCTTTCTTTAGTGAAGTTTGTGTTTCGTTTCGTGTCTTATGTATGTTTTTTTTATGACTTCACTTTCATTCTAGATGACTGACGCCATTATTGTTCATAGTTTCCCCTGATCTTTTAGCGCAGATTATCATAGCAGGACTTCTTGTTATGTTATTCCAAATTTTGCTTTTGATTTTTGCTGATTGTTGAATTTCTTGTATTGATGCTTTTTTCGGTTTTTTATTTTCCTTGCTTTATTATTGCTTTCCACCTGTGTTGTTGTATATCATATATATATATATATATATATATATATATATATATATATATATATATATATATATATATATATATATATATATATATATATATATATATATATATATATATATATATATATATATATATATATATATATATATATATATATATATATATATATATATATATATAACGTGTTTACAGTGTCTATAATATTTTTCCGGTTTATATTTCTTGTCCTTGTTGTCTGTTTGTAACTGCAGTTTACGAAGGGTGAAACCCGAAACGTTCCGTGTTCCCCGTGTACCGTTAATTTGTAAAACTGATTGAATACCGTTATTTTGTTAATATATTCATATTTAACAATAAGTGTAAGTCGTCTTCATAGCGGATGTGAATTTAGGTTGTGGGTGATTTTTTTATTCGGTTAATTACCTTTAAATAAATTAAATTATTACTAAGTCACAGTTTTAGATAACCTGACTTTTAATAAGTTCACACTTTGTTTAGCTGTATAATAAACACGCAGATCTCTAATATATGAGCAATGTACATGACGTAAACCTAATCTTGTAACGGTTATTTCTCCTTTTTTTTAAAAGGGTGGGAGGGGGTGGGGGTGTGGCACAAATGTATAGCATGGGTGTTACTGATGTCATGACCTACAAAAGATTGAGAACCGCGTGCCTAGACATTTTTCCGTTGTCTTCCTTCCTACGCTCCGTATCCAAATTTGACCTGGCTCTCCTCTTTCCCTGATGCCACCATCAAGGGTTGTTTAGCAATACTTACAACAGACTTTTCTAAAAGATATATGCAATTCTTTTCCTCTCTTTCCTTCTCTTTTTTTTCTCCTCTATTTGTAGAATTACCTTGTTTATTTCACAATTCCCTAGTTTTGATTTTGGTTTGGAAGAGAAAAGAAAAGTGTTTTGTGAGGATGTTTTGTACTTTAGCGAAACGTCATCTCCACTTTTGAGGAGTGACAAAAAATGAGGTGTCATATTTTTAAATCTGGGAATAACCTACGAGTAGAACTACCTTGTAACGTTCAATCAAATCGCATACATATATCTGTGCAGTTGGAGGAACAGACAGTGCCGTCAAAATAAGAATATAACAGGCAGTAGGACTGCATTGGCAAATATATGTAAATAACAAGAAATCAAGAACAAAATATATGGAAATAACAAGAAATCAAGAACAAAATATATGGAAATAACAAGAAATCAAGAACAAAATATATGGAAATAACAAGAAATCAAGAACAAAATATATGGAAATAAAAAAAAAAAGAATCCAGCACAACCCGCAAATGGAACTATGCACCTGCAATGGAAAGTCAGTCCTATTGTGTGACTCTGACACATGGAGAGCAATCAGAACGACAGTCAAGAAGTTACAGGCTTTCAAATACGGATACTTGTGAAGGCTAGAAGGAATGAAATGCTACGACAAGATCACTAATGTGGACAAAGAAACACACGAACGAAATCTTTATTCATCAGGGTAAAGAAATATTACAGTGTATTGCCTTTTTACTTTTTTGTTTGTTTGTTTGTTGTTGAACTGATGACAAGAACCAGACAGTACAATCATAGAATCAGACTGCAAGATCTTTTATATTTATACATGTGCCCAAATATAACCAACGAACCTTGTGTCTAAGTTGAACGGAGCGCGCCGCGCCAAAACGAGGGACACCTTCTACTGAAACAAAAAATGCAGGTGCCAGTAGAACAGGAAATGTGAAGAAGACACGGACTATGGGTAGGACATCTGTTATTAGCATTACTGGGCAGCTCTTGTTCTAGAATCCCCAAGGTAATAAAGTTAGAGGGAGATAGAAAATGACATGGATGAGAAAACTGTAGACAGAAATGAAAGGTGATAACGTTAGAGGGAGATAGAAAATGACATGGATGAGAAAACTGTAGACAGAAATGAAAGGTGATAAAGTTAGAGGGAGATAGAAAATGACATGGATGAGAGAACTGTAGACAGAAATGAAAGGTGATAACGTTAGAGGGAGATAGAAAATGACATGGATGAGAGAACTGTAGACAGAAATGAAAGGTGATAAAGTTAGAGGGAGATAGAAAATGACATGGATGAGAGAACTGTAGACAGAAATGAAAGGTGATAAAGTTAGAGGGAGATAGAAAATGACATGGATGAGAGAACTGTAGACAGAAATGAAAGGTGATAAAGTTAGAGGGAGATAGAAAATGACATGGATGAGAGAACTGTAGACAGAAATGAAAGGTGATAACGTTAGAGGGAGATAAAAAATGACATGGATGAGAGAACTGTAGACAGAAATGAAAGGTGATAAAGTTAGAGGGATATAGAAAATGACATGGATGAGAGAACTGTAGACAGAAATGAAAGGTGATAAAGTTAGAGGGAGATAGAAAATGACATGGATGAGAGAACTGTAGACAGAAATGAAAGGTGATAAAGTTAGAGGGAGATAGAAAATGACATGGATGAGAGAACTGTAGACAGAAATGAAAGGTGATAAAGATAGAGGGAGATAGAAAATGACATGGATGAGAGAACCGTAGACAGAAATGAAAGGTGATAAAGTTAGAGGGAGATAGAAAATGACATGGATGAGAGAACTGTAGACAGAAATGAAAGGTGATAACGTTAGAGGGAGATAGAAAATGACATGGATGAGAGAACTGTAGACAGAAATGAAAGGTGATAACGTTAGAGGGAGATAGAAAATGACATGGATGAGAGAACTGTAGGCAGAAATGAAAGGTGATAAAGTTAGAGGGAGATAGAAAATGACATGGATGAGAGAACTGTAGACAGAAATGAAAGGTGATAAAGTTAGAGGGAGATAGAAAATGACATGGATGAGAGAACTGTAGAGAGAAATGAAAAGTGATAACGTTAGAGGGAGATAGAAAATGACATGGATGAGAGAACTGTAGACAGAAATGAAAGGTGATAACGTTAGAGGCAGATAGAAAATGACATGGATGAGAGAACTGTAGACAGAAATGAAAGGTGATAAAGTTAGAGGGAGATAGAAAATGACATGGATGAGAGAACTGTAGACAGAAATGAAAGGTGATAACGTTAGAGGGAGATAGAAAATGACATGGATGAGAGAACTGTAGACAGAAATGAAAGGTGATAAAGTTAGAGGGAGATAGAAAATGGCATGGATGAGAGAACTGTAGACAGAAATGAAAGGTGATAAAGTTAGAGGGAGATAGAAAATGACATGGATGAGAGAACTGTAGACAAAATGAAAGGTGATAAAGTTAGAGGGAGATAGAAAATGACATGGATGAGAGAACTGTAGACAGAAATGAAAGGTGATAACGTTAGAGGGAGATAGAAAATGAAATGGATGAGAGAACTGTAGACAGAAATGAAAGGTGATAACGTTAGAGGGAGATAAAAAAATGACATGGATGAAAGAACTGTTGACAGAAATGAAAGGTGATAACGTTAGAGGGAGATAGGAAATGACACGGATGAGAGAACTGTAGACAGAAATGAAAGGTGATAACGTTAGAGGGAGATAGAAAATGACATGGATGAGAGAACTGTAGACAGAAATGAAAGGTGATAACGTTAGAGTGAGGTAGAAAATGACATGGATGAGAGAACTGTAGACAGAAATGAAAGGTGATAAAGTTAGAGGGAGATAGAAAATGACATGGACGAGAGAACTGTAGACAGAAATGAAAGGTGATAACGTTAGAGGGAGATAGAAAATGAAATGGATGAGAGAACTGTAGACAGAAATGAAAGGTGATAAAGTTAGAGGGAGATAGAAAATGACATGGATGAGAGAACTGTAGACAGAAATGAAAGGTGATAAAGTTAGAGGGAGATAGATAATGACATGGATGAGAGAACTGTAGACAGAAATGAAAGGTGATAAAGTTAGAGGGAGATAGAAAATGACATGGATGAGAGAACTGTAGACAGAAATGAAAGGTGATAAAGTTAGAGGGAGATAGAAAATGACATGGATTAGAGAACTGTAGACAGAAATGAAAGGTGATAAAGTTAGAGGGAGATAGAAAATGACATGGATGAGACAACTGTAGACAGAAATGAAAGGTGCTAAAGTTAGAGGGAGATAGAAAATGACATGGATGAGATAACTGTAGACAGAAATGAAAGGTGATGACGTTAGAGGGAGATAGAAAATGACATGGATGAGAGAACTGTTGACAGAAATGAAAGGTGATAAAGTTAGAGGGAGATAGAAAATGACATGGATGAGAGAACTGTTGACAGAAATGAAAGGTGATAAAGTTAGAGGGAGATAGAAAATGACATGGATGAGAGAGCCGTAGACAGAAATGAAAGGTGATAAAGTTAGAGGGAGATAAAAAATGACATGGATGAGAGAGCCGTAGACAGAAATGAAAGGTGATAAAGTTAGAGGGAGATAGAAAATGACATGGATGAGAGAACTGTAGACAGAAATGAAAGGTGATAAAGTTAGAGGGAAATAGAAAATGACATGGATGAGAGAACTGTAGACAGAAATGAAAGGTGATAAAGTTAGAGTGAGATAGAAAATGACATGGATGAGAGAACTGTAGACAGAAATGAAATGTCATAAAGTTAGAGGGAGATAGAAAATGACATGGATGAGAGAACTGTAGACAGAAATGAAAGGTGATAAAGTTAGAGGGAGATAAAAAAAAATGACATGGATGAGAGAACTGTAGACAGAAATGAAAGGTGATAAAGTTAGAGGGAGATAGAAAATGACATGGATGAGAGAACTGTAGACAGAAATGAAAGGTGATAAAGTTAGAGGGAGATAGAAAATGACATGGATGAGAGAACTGTAGACAGAAATGAAAGGTGATAAAGTTAGAGGGAGATAGAAAATGACATGGATGAGAGAACTGTAGACAGAAATGAAAGGTGATAACGTTAGAGGGAGATAGAAAATGACATGGATGAGAGAACTGTAGACAGAAATGAAAGGTGATAAAGTTAGAGGGAGATAGAAAATGACATGGATGAGAGAACTGTAGACAGAAATGAAAGGTGATAAAGTTAGAGGGAGATAGAAAATGACATGGATAAGAGAACTGTACACAGAAATGAAAGGTGATAAAGTTAGAGGGAGATAGAAAATGACATAGATGAGAGAACTGTAGACAGAAATGAAAGGTGATAAAGTTAGAGGGAGATAGAAAATGACATGGATGAGAGAACTGTAGACAGAAATGAAAGGTCATAAAGTTAGAGGGAGATAGAAAATGACATGGATGAGAGAACTGTAGACAGAAATGAAAGGTGATAAAGTTAGAGGGAGATAGAAAATGAAATGGATGAAAGAACTGTAGACAGAAATGAAAGGTGATAAAGTTAGAGGGAGATAGAAAATGACATGGATGAGAGAACTGTAGACAAAATGAAAGGTGATAAAGTTAGAGGGAGATAGAAAATGACATGGAGGAGAGAACTGTAGACAGAAATGAAAGGTGATAAAGTTAGAGGGAGATAGAAAATGACATGGATGAGAGAACTGTAGACAGAAATGAAAGGTGATAAAGTTAGAGAGAGATAGAAAATGACATGGATGAGAGAACTGTAGACAGAAATGAAAGGTGATAACGTTAGAGGGAGATAGAAAATGACATGGATGAGAGAACTGTAGACAGAAATGAAAGGTGATTACGTTAGAGGGAGATAGAAAATGACATGGATGAGAAAACTGTAGACAGAAATGAAAGGTGATTACGTTAGAGGGAGATAGAAAATGACATGGATGAGAAAACTGTAGACAGAAATGAAAGGTGATAACGTTAGAGGGAGATAGAAAATGACTTGGATGAGAGAACTGTAGACAGAAATGAAAGGTGATAACGTTAGAGGGAGATAGAAAATGACATGGATGAGAGAACTGTAGACAGAAATGAAAGGTGATTACGTTAGAGGGAGATAGAAAATGACATGGATGAGAAAACTGTAGACAGAAATGAAAGGTGATTACGTTAGAGGGAGATAGAAAATGACATGGATGAGAAAACTGTAGACAGAAATGAAAGGTGATAACGTTAGAGGGAGATAGAAAATGACTTGGATGAGAGAACTGTAGACAGAAATGAAAGGTGATAACGTCAGAGGGAGATAGAAAATGACATGGATGAGAGAACTGTAGACAGAAATGAAAGGTGATAAAGAAGGCATGGAAGGACATTGACAGGGTGTCTGAGTACAAGAGGGGCCTGGTATGAATTTGTTGAAGATTTATGCTCCATCCGGAGCTGAAAGTTTAAATGATGATGATGACTTAATAAAATCAGACAAAGACAAGATAGACGCTGCTCAGCTCGTGTCGTCCTGCGTTTGGCTGCAGTCAAACTGTGTTTGTCTGTCACGTGGGCTGTTTCCTTCAACAGGTTTAACATTATATGTTCCTAGAAAGAAAAAATACCCATCCATATTTATGTGTTCTTGAATATTTACACTATTATCTCATCCACCTGGACTTGTGGAAGCCAACGAGAAATCCCCGGCCAGTGGTTATTTTATTGATTCCGTCTCTCATTACGGCCATGGCAAGTCGTTTAGAGATGTGCGTCAAAGAACGGTTTGAGTGCTCACGCTGTTTTCTTGTTTGTCTTACATGACACACTCGACGACAACTGTTTAATCTCTGATAATTCCAAGAATACTGTTTGCTTACCGGACTCCGTGCTTTGTCTACAATCAGAGCAAATCGCCTTCACTTCCTAATGAAGGGTCAGTGTTGAAGCTAAGGAAGTCAAAGGACTAAGATACAAAAATAAAAAATAAACGCAAACTTAAGAAGATACTCAAATCCAAATGAGAGATTAGAATTTGAAGCGTTCATATTTATAGAAAAAGACATGCCAGGCCAAATAATAACATACAATGGTAATATGTTAGACAAATATCTTGTATAACAATTTTAATGTTGATTATGGTGTTCGTTAATGATAATATCAAATGAGTATCTCTTATAGTGATAATATGCCATTATTTTTTGCACGTACCGCGCTGCATGTAGGATAAATAGTCGTTCACTTGTGACACACACATATACAGAATCAAGCCAGTGACGACTCTCAAATTAATCATAACAACATGAATGTCATTATACAGATAGTAAGACGAGATGACTGAATGGATGACTAGAATAAACAGCTGTCTGTACAGTACTCGTGTCTTAAGACTTTTATAATCATTCGTCGCTTCTTTTTGTCGGTTTCAACACATACCTCCATCAATATGCATCAGCTGAAACATGTTGGCAGCAGCAGGACTAGACTTTGTTAACTGACATAACATGTCTGTTCAGTGACTTCACACAGGGCAGGTTTAATGTATCTGTGTCTTACATCGAAATGTAGACAAATTGATAACATAACGGTAGATAATCTTACCGCCGACTGGTAGAGTCGTTAGATCGCTTCTCTCGCGGCAAAGTTACCTGGTTTCGGATTTAAAACCTGGTATCATCACGCTCCTGTTTACCCTGCTGTAAAATGGTACCTGACTCTTCTGTTGAGTTAGGGAGGGTAAAGGTAGCGGGGAAGGGAACTGATCACCCCCCACCCCATAGAGCTTGACATAGTATTGTGAAGTCTGTAACAGTTCATTCCCCTACTGCAGTATATGTTATGGTACTAAATTTTGTATCAGTCTTCTGCCAGGCAGAAAACAACCTTGAATAAGGTCTATCTAATAATCACTTCAGACTACTTCCATGGCCGGATTAAGAAATCCAGAGGCCCTAAGCTGTTACGATATTTTAGGGCCACTCTCCAGTCTTTTAAACGGTAAAACTAGAAAGGAAAAAAAAACTAATGGATTTCAGATAAATGTTGTTATTAACATTATAATAATATATTTAAACAAGTATTCGATACAGCCCCTTTATTTTGCTACAGGCAGTGATGCCCCTGCAGAGAAAATATAATTAAAAAGAAAATAAGCGGGGGTAGAAGTAACTAAATAAACTAACTGTTGTGCAGATACTATTACCCAGCACGAACGAGCGTACTGTAGTGCATTTATAACACATAAGGAAGGGAAACCCGAGGCCTGTAAACAGTCAATAAATATTAGACAAACATAAAGGTATGTTTTCAGGCACTCGTAAGAAATAAAGAAGTAGAACACTAGACAACAGAAAAACAACAGACGTGAGTGGCTTACCCAGGACTCGAACCCAGGTCCTTCCGTGCGAAACCCCGCCTAGCTATGCAAGCGAATCACACTATCCTCCCTGCCATCTAGGCATCACCAATAAATGATGCTTCGATGACGGGTCATTAGTGCGAACCGCTAGACATACTGTAGTGCCCGTGCCGTTGCTGTAGAGCTCTGTGCGTGCATTATGACTTTGTATCTTTTCCCTACTTAGTATTTACTCTCGTATCTCAGGATGAGAAAGCAATTTTGCGTATTCAACGCATTTCTGTCTGCTTCAACGAGGTGGTATTCTTCTTATATATATTCTATCATGCCTCTTGCTTAGCTCTTGCTCTCTTTCCTTTCATTTCCCTGACGAAGGTCTTGTGGAAACAACGCTGGCGATTATCTTTGTCTTTGGTCATAGTAAGGCGCATTACCTTTAAAGAAAAATAATAAATCCACCGTTCCCCATGTCTTTCTGCAGTCCTCCTCATCGACCTCAAGGGTATTAAATGGTATTTATGTGATTTCTGAGACTTACGGTTGAAGATTGTATGTGGGGAGGAAGGGGGGGGGGGGTATCTTTTTATAGTTTTTCTCTGCTTTCTTCTCTGATTATTGAAAACGTTGGCTTTATTTTAAATTCATCCTCCCTCACAAGCAGCCACAAATATGATTTTGGAAAATGTCAGTAATTTAATTAGAGAAACAGCAATCTCCTTCCACTGGTACAGGGAAACTGAAGAACACTTGCAGAAGAGAGTTGGAGTGAGACGTGAAAGGAATGAGGTCAACATGGAAAGACCTTGACCTGATGGTACCCGACAGGAAGACTTGGCATAAGTTTGTTTGTCATGGGTTGCCTCCCCTTGCTCCACAGTGGTGGTCCAACAATGGCCAAAACCTAGAATTTCTAATGTGGGTCTTAAAAGGTATCTACCTTCGCACAAAATTACTCTTGGCAGAAATGCAGATAGAAGGATGGTGATGCTTCTACTTTGAGGGTGAGGGAGTCTTCACAAGATTTTTCAGAAGTCAAGAACAATGCTGAATGTGTCTTAGTAATGTTAACTTTTATCTGACCGTCGCCTTTTGTAAAGAGGTATTATATAATTTAATTTAACTCGTACAAGCCCCCAACTGAATTAACAGTACAATTCTTCTTATTGGCTCTTTATATATATATATATATATGTATATATATATATATATATATATATAGATATATATATATATATATATATATATATATATATATATATATATATATATATATATATATATATATATATATATATATATATATATATATATATATATAGATATATATTAAAGATACTGATTCATTCGTGTGCACTTCTCTCTGTAATAACTAAATCAACTATGAATTTGTAAAACAATATATAACAAATGTAATGATCAATTACTTTTGAACAAATGTAAATAAATAAAAGTTGGTGATTAATAAAATGTAGGTATCTTCCTAGAAAGATGTCAGCTTTACAAGCGTAACGTTGAAAAGAAAAACAAAGTTCTTCTGTAACTGGCCTGCTAGAAATGCCACTTAGCTGCCAAAACGCTGAAGTGTTGATGCTGCTGTTTCCGTCAATTCGTCTCAAGATCAGTTGAAGGGGTAACCTCTTTTAGTCAAGGCAGATATCTTCACAACCCATGCAACGTAGGTTTGTAGTGTCGATCACAAGGTTTGAGCCACAGTATAGTAGTACAACTGGTATCGTAGAGTAGTATCTCAAATGGTCTCTTCAATTCGTACCACAAACTTTTGGGGAAATACAAGAACAAAACATCTGCTAAGTTTTTTGCTTTCCTGATATTAATCAGGCGCCTTTCCCGCTGTCCGTCTACCGATTCCTTTCTCTGATTTTAAAAAAAATTCTCCCTGAGCGTACATCATATAACTCAGGAGATATGATGAAAAATCACCATTCTTTTAGTTAGTTTAATTGACAAATAGCGACTGGATAGTGGCATGTGCATTGGCTTGTGCATGGGTGAACTTGTTTAAGTATCATCACCATCTCAACCCGTAACCCGTCATGGGTCGTAGGGGTGCCATGGTGGAAGCAACAGTAGACAGGGTCCTCCACTGCTCTCTATCCTCAGCAATGCGTACAAGTGTGGAAAAACCGTGTCCTGCCCATTCTTTGATGTTATCAGCCCATGATTTTCTTTGCCTTCCTCTTCTCCGTTTACCTTCGACTGTTCCCTGGAGGATCGTTTTCGAAAGGGAGTCATGACGAGTTAAATGTCCAAACCAGGCAAGCTTTCGACGTTTCACTACTGATAAAAGTGGTTCTTGGTGGCCTGCATAGGTGTTTATTTTCTCTCTAACATAGACATTTGTTTTGTGCTCTTTATAGCAAATGCGAAAAATTCTTCTATAACATTTATACTCGAAAGCCTGAATCCTTCGCTCCGTATCTGCAGTGAGTGTCCAGCCCTCACACCCATACAAGAGAATAGATAATACAAGTCATTTGTATAATTTGATCTTCACAGGAAAACTGATGTTACTTTTCCTGTTTAAGTATATATACAACTTATTACAAATGATAGTAAATATAAACATATGATGTCATCATCATTCACTCCGTGCTGCATTCGGAGTCTGGGGTTACCTCTGCTTTTGGTTCCCTGTGAGAGCAATCACCAGCGATTTGATGTGGTGGTTCATGAATATATAATTTTCACATGCTGAGGTTTCTAGCCTCGTATGGACCTATATACCAATCAACAAGTTC
Organism: Oreohelix idahoensis; assembly: GCA_024509875.1. Classification (NCBI taxonomy): domain Eukaryota; kingdom Metazoa; phylum Mollusca; class Gastropoda; order Stylommatophora; family Oreohelicidae; genus Oreohelix; species Oreohelix idahoensis. Next base: position 383,308 of record JAMPIV010018779.1, on the reverse strand, counting down.
AAACATGTCAAATTCAAAGTATAAAATATAATATATGTTACGACTTACCTCAAACTAGTTGGGAACTCTTGAGTCCTTGCTCAGTAGAATAGTATTGGCAACTTGATAAAGATGCCTCAAACACTCGTCAAGGGTATTATTTCTAGTTAGAATCCCTCTATGACTTTGGGAATAGGTCCTGTAGGAGTCCGGTTTCCGTATTAATAGGTAAATCATCCTTGCTGTAGTATTCAGAAGAATTTCCAATACGTGTTTTGTCCGTTCCTGTAAGGTCAGAATTCTAACTCTGTTCTTTTCCTGGCTTCAGTCCGAGCTGTCTACTTTTTACGATTCTGGAATGCAGTGTGTTTTAGCCTCCGAATTTGCAAGGTTATGTTGCAGTTTTCCTGCCCACGCTTCCACCTGGCGTTTCCGACAAAACTTCCAATCAGAATAAATGTTTATTTCTGATTCTCATATGATCCAATCCATGAGCTAGAATGTAGTGGGTCGGGGTGTCAGTTATTTTACTTTCCCCGCATTTAAAAAAAATCATTTTAAAATTTATATACATGACCTCATCTCCCATATATGGCCCGACGTCTTCCGTCCCTCTTAGATAACCTTTCAATTACGATTTATAACTTCGCTTGAAGACAGTGTCATCGCTAATTTGTCTACTCGGACAGATTTCTTTGAAATAATTACACAGATAATGTCTGGTCGGAAGTGAGTTAAGGAATTATCACCTGTACTTTCCTGGTCCCCAGAAGGATAAGCAGCGACATATAGCCGACAACATCTGGTTTCCCTTTTGTATTCTCCGCCACTATGTCTGAACGCTTTTGTAGCGAACAATGCGCCTAGACAGGCGATTTCTATGCTTACCGTAGGACGTTAGTCTGGTTTAACAATTTAAGCGATTACAATTAATCCTTAAGGGTGGTCAATTAGCCGTGAAATAGCACTATTGCAGTATGAACAGAGGTCAACAAATCTAAGGCGCGGGGATGGGCAGGTTTATATGCGTAAAATGAAGAAATAAAAGGAAAAAGTAGGAGGGAAAGAAGGGAAGTAAAAGGACAAAACCCAAATTCCGTCACACCCTGGTTGAAGACCTGTGCTGCTTGGAGCTGAAGGATGATGAGTGAATGAATCTCCTTCCATAGTCTTATCTAAAGACAAACACACAAAAATATGAAAAGAAATTCTGTATTATGGGGTGCTTGGATATTTTTTTAAAATAGTGGTATTCCCAATTTCGGTAGTAGCCTGTACACAAATAGTTACCAAATAATTTGATCCTTTACAGTAGTCTTTTCTGTTGTAACACTGAGTGTAGCAACTGATTTTTCATTTTATACCCGCCATTATTTTGTTTTTCTTTGACTATGCAAGGGACTGTCTAGGTAATGCTAAGCTGAAGATATTTTCAACATTAGTTCAATCATAATTTTTCTCAACCGCGTGAAACATATATCGTGAGTTGGCTACCCTCACGCCACCTGACAAAAGTCAAGCACTTTTCCAATCATTTTTTGACCTTTGACAGTCACCGAATCGTGTGCCTAATATTTGTTCTCATTTTTTTTCCTCTCTACACACTGATATGTGTGGCCTTAATTTGGCTGCTCCCACTCGTAGACTATTTGTCTTTTCCTGTAGTTTTATATTTATGAGAAAGAATTTATATCTTGTGCAAATTCAAGATTCTCTAATTTTGTCAAATGTCGGTTGTATTCATGTTTTCTTTGGTTTGAAGGACTATCTTTATTGGACACGGAAAACTCTATCAGTGGTCAGATCTCCTCCCTTATATCGCGCAAGGAATACCTCAGCACAGTGCACGAACTCCGTAGCACCGGCGAGAATCCCAATGTGTGAATATAGGAACCACACATTCTATAAATATTTTTGTGTGGTGGGTAGGTTTCTAATTTTAAATTTTGCGAGGGCAGCGGCCTTACGACCTACTCTTTACGATTTCCAACTGCCGTGGTATTTTTAACGTGCGCAACTTGCGAACGGGACCTCCTATTTTTTCGCCCTTTTCCGAGAAGGCTAGGCAAACGATCTCACTACCCAGGAGTATGACATCATTAGGATAACTAGTTCTGAAGAAAAAAAAGAATTCCATAAATGATATTCCCTCTACTGAGATCGAATCCGGTACCTTTAGAATTGGAGGCGGACGACATACCTCTTAGCCACTCCGACTCCTCATGTTTTCTTACTTCCAGTTATCTGTCGTATCACTCAGTCCCTAACATGTTTTCTTACCTCCAGTTATCTGTCGTATCACTCAGTCCCTAACATGTTTTCTTACCTCCAGTTATCTGTCGTATCACTCAGTCCCTAACATGTTTTCTTACCTCCAGTCCCTAACACCGGAGGAGATCTCTGGTCGAAGCAAACATTCTGGTCTTACCTTAGACACACAGCTTTAAGCCGGCTATCTTACAATGGGCATTCAATTTTACGTGTCGAAGTTTACATCAGCTTGTGCACTGTTCTAAATTAGCCAATAGAAAGAGACACACCATGGACTGTGTTCTTCTAATTCGTTTTATAAGATGTCTTAAGTCCCATAGCAGCATATCGGAGGAAGAAATGTTAAAGACTTGTCATGTACGTGTTTATTGGAAATCCCTGTCTGTGCACGCACTAGGTCTGTCATAGCACGTTATAACTAATACTTTCCAAGCTATTAAAACAAGGTTCTTCAATCGGGAGTTTTAGTTTCAAGAGCATGATATTATATGATTTCTTTAACTAACCTACGTTTTCTCGCAGACCACGAGAGCTCGAAAAAAAGTGCAATTTGTTCCAATCGCAGTCGGAACCATTACATTCCACTCATGTCAGTGAACTCTGGAATGGAATATATGTTTGTCTGCTTAAAAAATAATATGCAAGTACTGAGAAGTGTTCTAGAGAAAAATATACACGGCCTGTTATCAATCTAGAACATCCTCAGACCGGCAGTTATCATTCCGTGGGTAACATGCCCCTAGTAATTGTATCTTTTCAATCTTGGACGCGAGATCGATCAGTTCATTAGGCTGTCCGATGTAAAGACAGATTATTCAGTGGAGAACGGAGGCAATGAACATTGTACATGCATCAAGTGTCATTGAAAGACTGTGTATGCATGTGATATCAATCAGTTACATATAAGCATGCATCTAATAGCATTATAACGAGCTATTAGTTAATATATGCGTGCATCAAGTATTAGAATAACAAGCTATTAGGGTCGACCACATATGACGTCACGCGATTTTTGCCTTTGTATTTTTTAACAATTTGTTACATTTCGTCACAAAAACTACTTAATTTTTACTATGTGGCGAACGCGATTATTTCAACGCTGAAAATACACCAGACCACTAGGTCTTTTATATTTGGAGATGCGCCCTAATATAACCGACGCATCTTGTGTCTAGAATGAACAGGACGCACCTCGCCAAAACAAGGGAAAACTCCCACTGTAGCTAGTGTAGACAATTATGCGGATTCTAAATATAAATATAGATGTATGTCTATACGTTGCCTGTATTAAAATCTACGCTGAGCAAAGTGTTAACTCTTCCAAGTGTAGAAAAACTTGCAACGAGTACTCAAGAAATAATAATAATTTCCATCCTTTTTCTGTTTGCTTCCTATGGAGCATTAGGTCATCACTGCAGCTTGCTCCCTTGAAGGAAGCCAGCACAAAGCTTTCACGTGCTCTTGTAGAAGTGGTTTTTGTAAAAAAATTGTTTTACATGATGAGATTGCCAGCCCCAATGCACAAACTTATGTGAGTCTCCTTGTACGACATTCCTAAGGGAGCATGTGACAGAATGAGGCGACCCCTCTCGATCTCTGTTTCACAACGGCAGTATCAGTTACATTTGTTTTCTGATTTTTATTGGATTATTTCAGTTGTCGCACTTTCTTTCTTTCTTTCTCTGCTATGTGTAGCAGATATTTGGTATTTCATTCTTACATCTCCTTTCAGGGATAAGTTATTACGTCTGTTTGTTTCCCGTCCCTTCGCTAAGCTTTGTAAGGAGCGGCAGAAATAATATTAACGACAGGCAGGTTGGTAGAATTCCTTTGTACCAAATCTTGGCCTTGACAGATTAGCCCGAAAAAAATGCAAGCGTATTTGCTAATCACTGATAAAGGCCAGAGTACGGGGCAGATAATGAGATTGCCCGCCTGCTAATAGATTACTTTCTGATAAAGTAATAATTTGTTACATCTGAAACACAGTTTACAGATGTGTCCGTGAGTTCGTCTGCCAGGCAATCGGAAGTTTTCATACCATACATGTAAGAGACGACCTTTACATCACGCGCAAAATTTTTCCATGTCGGAAATATTTTGAATTTTCCCACGGGACATGCATGTTTGAAAACGATTGGCTTTTTACTTAGTAGCATAACAAACAGATGCGGGGGTAGGACAGGCATGTACCTGACACGTTTCAGTGTTATTTCCCTGTGAAAACCTACGGTGAAGATCGCTTGCCATGACGACACCAGACCATGCCAGAGTTAGAAGTCAGAATTCCTTTTATCAGGCCGGATCTTTTCTTGGAGAATCTTGACGGACTTACAACAACAGCCCATGAAATCTCTATAATTTTAATAAGGAAACCGGACTGAGTAAACTGAAAACACGCAAAGTCAGAGAAGAAATTACCTTATTAAAGAAACGACACCCCAGACGCGTATAAGAGGCCGATTCAAGTCTCCTTTATTCATCTGAGCAAAAACGTCTGTGAGCCAGGATTGGCGTAAGTGGTCATTTTACATTTCATATTACTAACAAGTGAACTAACACACACACACACACATATATTTTTTTTTCAGGTGAAAATTAATACGTGAAGATCGCTAGTGGATGTCCTAGTTATTTGAGGCTGGCAACCTCAGCATATAGAATGATGATTTCATGAACCACCACTGCCAAGGGCTGGTGATTGCTTTATTGCTAGTTTCTTAAATAGAACTAAAAGCATAAAATAGTCCCAGGTTCCATCTGGAGCAGGGAGGAAAAGATGAAGAAACGATGTACATTCTAATTATAATACTTACAGTTTCAAACCAATGTAAATGTCTTACTTACTTACTTAGTCGTTCCCCTTCTACCGTGAGGTGTAGAGGTTTGGAAGAGAGAGCGCCAGACTATCCTATCGGCTGTCTTCCTCCTGGCCTGGTTCCATTCTAGTCCTCGGTCCTTCAAAGATTGTCTAATGTTGTCCTCCCAGCGGACTCTGGGTCGTCCTCGGGGTCTGGATCCTTGGCTCTTTGTTTCCCATGCTTGTCGTGGTATCCGATCTTCTCCCATTCTGTAGACATGGCCAAACCATCTTAATAGGGACTGTTCTACTTGGGTCTGCAGGGGGTAGGATTTAAGGCCTTGACGTATCATCTGGTTGCGTACCATGTCTCTTCTTGTTACTTCAACCACCTTCCTCAGATACCTCATTTCTGAGGTTTGGATCTGGCTTTTGTGGGTTGTAGTCATTGCCCATGACTCGCATCCATATGTCAAGACTGGGACATAGGTGGAGCGGTATACAGCCATCTTCGTTTTCTTACCAACCTCTCTCTTGCTGAGGAATCCTCGATTTATGACCTGAAAAAGTCTCCCAGCTGCTGCTTTTCGAGTGGCCAACTCTTCTTTGATGCCTCCCTTTCGGTCTATAGTAGCTCCGAGATATTTAAAGTGGTCGACCTGCTCCAGGACCTGTTCTCCCAGCTTAATCTGATGTCTTCTTTCTTCTCGTGATATCACCATGGATTTTGTTTTAGAGCTGCTTATGACCATCCCTCTTTTCTCCAGCTCTTCCTTCCAGACTTGCAGGTTGGATTGGAGATGTGCCTCTGATTTAGCAATCAGGGCAACATCATCAGCAAATGCCAGCTCCGAAATATAGACCTGTCTCATCTTCCAGTACCCCACTGAATACTTTCTTGTTCTCTCCTTACATGCCTTAATGACATCGTCCATAAGGAGTATGAAGAGGTAAGGTGATAGGATATCACCTTGTCTTACACCAGTGGTGGTCCTGAACTCTTCTGACTTATGGTTTGCTGTCCTCACATAATTTCTGCAAGACTTGTAGAAGCTCTGTATAGCATGAATCAGAGGTGCTGGAATATTCTTCCTTGCCAAACAGTCCCAAAGTTTGCTCCAGGGGACCCTGTCAAACGCCTTTTCCAGATCTATGAAACAAAGATGCATCTCACTCTTATACTCAAGGGCCTTTTCACTCAGCTGTCTGAGTGTGAAGATTAGGTCTTGAGTACTTCGGTTTGCTCGGAATCCGCACTGGACCTCATCCAATTGTGGCTCAGCTAGGCGTCGGAGTCTCTGCTCTAGGATTCTAGAGTAGATTTTACCGGAGACACTGAGAAGGGATACGCCTCTATGGTTTCCACACTGTCGATTGTCACCCTTTTTGAAAATTGGTGTTATGATGGCAATCTCCCAATCCTTTGGTATGGTCTTGTTGCACCACGCTGCCTGTAAAACCCTTAAGAGTAATAGGTCGTCTGATGCTCCCATGAACTTAACCATTTCTGGTGTTATACCATCATGCACTGCTGCTTTGCCCATCTTGATTTTCTCCAGTGCTGCCTTCAGTTCTTCCATCTTTATGTCATCTTCACCATCATTGGTTTTCTCTTCTGTGCTAGTGTTTATCATTTCTGATGCTTCACCTTGCTCACCATCCAGGAGTTCTGAGAAATATTCTTTCCATCTTTCCATTACTTCCTTCGGGGCAGTAAGCAATTTGCCTTGCTTGTCCTTTATAAATTTGAGAGGGCATTGTTTTTCCTTCCTCACGTTCTTTAGGGTCTTATAGAACAATTTCTGGTTTTCTTGTGCATCTTTTTCTAGCTTTTCTCCAAATTCTTCCCAGGACTTCTGTTTTGCTGCTAGCACTTTGTTCTTTGCTTCTGTTCTGAGTGTCACATATTCTCTATATTTTCCATTTGTCCTGTTGTGTTTTTAGCTCCTAAGTATTGTTTCCATGCCATTTTCTTCTCTCTCATTTTCTCTTTGACTTCCTCTGTCCACCAAGGTGTCCTCTTTCTCTTGTTCCCAAGTCTGACTTCACCGCATGCTTCTGCAGCAGCTGTCTTTATGATATCCTTGAATTTAATCCAGAGGGTTTCCAACAAATGTAAATGTCAATGTTAACAAATGCACTTTAAAATTAATGGAAGTTTCAAACTTTTCAAATCAGTGTAAACATAAATGAAAATATATTCAATTTATATTGTGAACACTTTTCAATCAGTGGAAATGTAAATGTAAACATATTCTATCTGTACTATTAACCTTTTCATTTAAATGTAATGTAAAGCTAAAGCTATTCACTTTAAATGTAAAGAAAGTTTTATCCCGAGGTATTAAATTTAATTCTCATCGAGGGTAAATTCTGAGATTAATGGGATGGTAGAATAGAAGAAAAAGGAACACAAAAGTATGTGTCGGGAAACGCAATACTCAGAAGAGCGTTTCGTTTCTATTCTTTATCATTGTTATTGCTGGTACCAGCAGAAAGTACTATCTTTGGAACAAGAAGGGAACAGTGGCCTAAGCTTTAAGACGAGGGACCAACTTTGTAGACTTTCCTTGACATTTCTCGGAAACGAGCTACACCCGACAACCTTGACCAGCGACGAGCGTGAGCAGTGTAAAAAGAACCAACACATCAGCGGGAGCAGAAACTAATATTGGCAGCTAAGTGCAAAAATATACGCTGCCAAAGTGAATTTTTCCCCATCGACTCTAGTATCAATCAATGAGGAAACTTTTCTTCTAAACTATTCAAATTATTTTCAACCTGTTAAAACTTAAGTGATTATTAAATTTAGTTATTTGTAATTTTACAAATTTAACTTCGATTTAATCCTTTTAAATGTACTGCATGTTTGCCTAAGTCAGTCTACTGCACACATTCTAAACAGAGCTATACCAGACTAACTAGAATTCCACTGAGTAAATCAGAGGTGGGGGGGCTTAACGAGCTAAAACTAATCATTGCTTAATTCGTCACAAAAGTGGTCGGCAGATTCTAGAATTAACGTACTCAGCCAAAGCAGCATTGTTTTCGCTTATCTGAATATCTTGTGAAGACTCCCGTTGCGATATAAGTGTAATTACCTTTCTATCTACGTCTCTGCCAAGAGTAATCTTGTGCGAAGGTAGATACTTTTGAAGCCCATATCAGATACTCTTGAGTTTTGGCCACTGTTGGACCACTACTGCAAAGCAGGGGAGGCAATACCGTCACAGAGCAACAGCACTATTATTTCTTTGTCTTAAAAGAGACCCTTGGGGTCTAAACAAGGCACTCAATTAATAACGGATAGTTTGTTTTCTGGCTCGTCCTTTCTGATTGATGCATTTTCTTATCAGAAAACTGTTCTTTCCGTGTCCACATATTGCAGACAAAAATGACCTTCACCTGCCGAGAAGATCAAATGTCAAAGCAGTCCATCTGCATGCCTCTGAAATACGTAGAACAACAAAAATGACCTTCACCTGCCGAGAAGATCAAATGCCAAGGCAGTCCATCTGCATGCCTCTGAAATACGTAGAACAACAAAATTTGACCTTCACCTGCCGAGAAGATCAAATGCCAAGGCAGTCCATTTGCATGCCCCTAAAACACGTAGAACAACAAAATATGACCTTCACCTGTCAAGAAGATCAAATGAAAAAGGCAGTCCATTTGTACGCCTCTGAAACACGTAGAACAACAAAAACTAACCTTCACCTGTCGAGAAGATCAAATTTCAAGGTATGCCATTTGTATGCCTGTTAAACACGTAGAAAAACAAAAAAATGACTTTCACCTTCCGAGAACGTCAAATGTCAAGGAAGTCCATTTGTATGCCTTTGAAACACGTAGAACCAAAAAAAAAAAAAAAAATGACACCCAGAAAGATATAAACTCGTAATAGAGGAACTGATTGTGAAATAATACAATCCCCAATGTGGAACTGACGGAATGAAGCAGAAAAATACAAGTGGAATAAAATGTGAGGAGAATTCGAAGACGCTGGCTTTAGATATGACAGACATTGAGAAGAAGAACTGACGGTTTTACATTGCACGTCTCTGTCTTGGAATCCCCAGGATAAGAGTAAAAGAGAGAGAGAGCGAGAGAGAGAGAGAGAGAGAGAGAGAGAGAGAGAGAGAGAGAGAGAGAGAGAGAGAGACTAGAAAACACATGAAGGATGTAACTGAAGACAGACATACAAAAGGATAAAGAAGTGGTGGAAAGTTCTTGAAGGGATGGCACAAGAGAGGAAGGTCTGAAGTATATTTGTTCAAGGTCAGTGGCCCACCAGGAGCTGAAATGTAAGGAATGCATGGGTGTCGAGAAGAAAGAAAAGCAGACGGGAAGTAAACAAAAACATTCCCACTTCTAACATATAAACGTAATCTTTTATCTATCGAATGGTATATTTTTTACTGTTCTTTGTCTGCAACGTTCAGTATAAAATTATGGTACTTATCTAATTAACAGTAAGCTCGTTTTTCTGCCTAAAGAAAGGCTACAATTAATTTTTTTTCTATGACATCTATAGCCTTCATTCTCCTGCTGCAAATGTAACAATTAACAGATTATATGTATGTATGTGCGCGCATGTGTACATGTGTGTTAAACACCTTCCATCTACGATGTCTACGCCATACCCTAGGTATTTCGTGGAAGGGCAAAGTGACAAATGTCGAAGTGTTGTCACGTGCTGGCATTCGAAGCTTGTATACACTGCTTAGACAGCGCAGACTACGCTGGTTTGGCCGTGTCCGCCGTATGGAAGTTGGTCGCATCCCGAAAGATATCTTCTATGGACAACTGCCACATGGCAAAAGAACATTTGGATGACCGCAGCTGAGGTTCAAAGATGTGTGCTGTGACAGAATGGGGCGACCCCTCTCGATCTCTGTTTCACTCCGGAAGTAATCGGTGCATTGGTGGTACTGATTTTATTGCGTGCTTTCAATTGTCGCACTTTCTTTCTTTCTTTCTATACTATGTAGCAGATAGTTTATATGTTCAAGTATTCTTTCACTACTTTCAGTACATTGTGTCTTGTCTGTTATCTGACATTTGCAAGGAGAGGTAGAGATAATATTACGAGAGGCAGGCTCGTAAAACTCCATTGTACCAAGCTTGGCAGCTACGGATTAACGTACATCGCCCAGCGCTTTCTACCTAATCACCGATAAGACGAGTGCGCGCATCATCAAAGCTTGGAATACGGGGAGACAGCTGATGTACAGACACAGATAAGAGAATACTTTCTGATAAAGTAATGAATTGTTACTTTTGGAACACGTTGTCATATGAGGTTAACGACATGTTCGCGAGTATGTACGTAAGGCATCGTACATCGTATTGCCATAAATGATAATACGTGACCTTTTGCTGTACGCACCTTATTTCACGTGGAATATTTTGACAGTACCACACCCTCACCCGCCTGTTTGAAAATGATTTTGAAAATGAGCGTTTATTTAACTCCATAACAAACAGATGCGCGGGAGACCGGGAATATAACCTGACACGTTTCAGTGTTATTCCACTGTGAAGATCGCTTGCCAAGATACCAGATCTTGCTAGAGTGAAGCTGGAATTCAGAACTCCTTCTTTATCCGGTATGGACACCTTTTATTGGAGAATTTAGGGCGGACTTCCATAGCCCAGGAAATCTCTTTCATATTAAATAAGGAAACCGGGACTGATGAAACTGAAGGACCACACACGAAGTCAGAGAGGGAAAGTATTAAATAAACGACACCCCAGACGCGTGTAAGAGGCCGATTCAAGTCTCTTTTATTCATCTGAGCAAAAGGTCTATGAGCCAGGTGTGACGATACGGTTGTGCGATCTCAAGTCCACTCATTCAGGATTGCATTACATTCTCATGCGAGTGATATTTTCTTATTTTTCTCTCCCCTGTCATTATTATGTGGCATATTTTATGCACCATTATTTACTCTCTATGCTGGATCAGTAGAGTTAAGTCTCTAACACTTCACTCCTTGACTGTTTGTGTTACGCCAGGTTTATTGACCCGGTCAGCGATAATATTTTATCACGTATTATCAGGCTGACCATCTTTTCAAAGGTACTGGGCCTGTTTATTCAAGCTTGCATTGTGTATGGTCTATGAATAGAACCCCATATTGTGTGGCTAATCTGGCGAAGATCCGTCTAGCGAAACACATATGGTAATGCGTAATTTGTTTCCGCTTAGACCATCCCTGTGTGTAATTATCTCAGATAATCTGTCTGGAAACTCAAGATTTGTAGACGTTACGCCAGGAACACATGGTCACAATATGGTGAGAGGCAGATAGGTGCAGCCAGAAGTCTGACGCAACGATATGACATCACTGTACGAGGTCACGCGTGAATATTAAATTTATTATTTTGAAACACGTGAGGGTAATTATTTTTTTGTATTTGAAACGCCCCTACCCACGTACTGCTGAACGAGATTCGATTGGATTGGTTCATTACGAGGAGCTGAAATATACAATGTATTTTATTGGCACACGAGTCGGAAGTGCAATCTGTGATTTGCACTAAGAACTGAGAATATAGGGTGATGAAAACACAGACACAGATCACACAGAGAGACTGCAGCGCACAAGTCATATCATGACTAAAAGCCGGAAAGAAAAAGGAGACATTGGACTTAGAAATTCCACAACTATAAGTAACAGATCGAGTATTGGGCAGCTTTGGAATACAAGACTGGAAACTTAAAGGGGCCAGGACTTTAATTAACAAGACTGGAATCCTAGGAATTTGATCACAAGTCATAGAAGAATTTAACAAACGTTTTCCCAGGCCCAGGTGATTTCACAGAACATCCGCCGTCAGAGGAATTAACTCTAATTTCCCAGACCAAGTCATAGAGGAATTAAACAAAAGATTTCCCATGCCAGGATTTCGCAGAACACCCGCCGTCAGAGGAATTAACACTAATTTCCAGACCTAAGTGATTTCGAAGCATCTAATACAGAGCTGTGTCCAGTCTAAATCTGTGCAAGGAGATTGTGTTTTCCCAAAATTTTGGGGTAAGTGCAAACAATGTATTTACTAATGTAAATTTTACAGGTTTCTTGCTACGTGGTTATATACAAGGCTGGCAACCTCAACATATGAAAATAGTATATGCATGAACCACTACTGCAAGAGCTGGTGATTGTTTCTGAAACCCGACAGAAGAGCGACCCCAGACTCCGACGGGAGTAGTGATGAGTAATGAGTGATGATTACATCACAGGTGCATAAGGTGTAACATATTATCTTGTGAGATTTATGTACCTTTTTAATTGTAATTTAGGCAAATCATTATTCAAGCACTCCAGACGCAATTTCCTAGTTAACACCCAGAAGGATATTGGTGAATTTTCATCATAATCCCTGAGTTACACTGTGTGCTCTGGAATTTAATTCTTCTTAGAGGTTAACATTGGTGGGTGGAGCGCATGACAATGGGCCTGTTAGTTTGCGGCGAACAAGTGTACTTAGCAAGCATTTGTTTCTTTTTATTTGTCTAAAGATTGTGGTTACAAGCCATCAGACGATTTATGGTACTAACGCCGCTAGTGTCAGAGAAAAGCATCAACCCTAACCGCCTACTGTGGAAGAGAATGTGGAGAAGGCTTTCGTCATCACGTAATTGATGAACCACAGCTGCAGGACTTCCTTATAAACGTTAAATGCTTGTGAAAAGGCACCAGCAAAAAGGACTTTTGATAGATCCTCATCCTAACTCTCCTTGATGAGAAAATTTGATTCCAATATAAAATCACCAGCAACTGTTAATACTAATTGATTATTACATTTGTTACCTGTTGTTTTAAAACTAAACAATCACAGTCGATTAAGTTTTTTATAGGTATGAAAGCAACCGTATGAGCCAGGTTCTTTAACATATATAAATACCCAGACATATATTTACCTCTAAACAGAGCTATTACGTATAAGAGGGAATTCGTTGGATTACACCAACTGGGGGCTTGACCGGGCTAAACCATTGCTTAAATCCTTCACAAAAGGCGACGGACCATATATAATGCGTTAGCGATTGTTCAGCCCAATGCAACATTGTTCATGACTTCTGGAAATATCTTGTGAAATCTCCCTTAAGGTAGAAGTGTTATTAATCTTCTATCTACATCTCTGCCAAGAGTAATCTTGCGCGCAGGTACATACCTTAAAAGCCAATATTAAATACTCTTGAGTTTTTGTCACTGTTGGATCACTACTGCAAAGCAGGTGAGGCAATCCATGACACCAAGATTGGCTTATTGGTGCTAACAGCAGAAAGTACTATCTATGGAACCAAGAGAAGATAGAAGTGGACTGATGTTGTGCGAGACGCCATCATAAGAGGGTCTTATAGACAGACGCAGGACCAGCTTGGCCGTTACTCCTTGACGTTCTAGGAACGTGCGGCACCTTTAACCTTGACCAGCGACGAGTGAGAACAGTGTTCACAGAACCCATCACAGGGAGCAGAAATTACTATTGGGAGCTAAGTGAAAAATATATACGCTGCCAAAGTGAACTTTTTCACATCATCTCTATTATAAATCAATGATGAAACTTTTCTTCTAAACTATTCACTTTTTTTTCAAACTGTTAAAACCTAAAGTGATTGTTAAATTTTGTCATTTGTAATGTTACAAATTTCGATTTAATCCTTTTAAAGTTAATGCAAGTTTGTCTCAGTCAATTTACTACACACTCTAAACAGAGCTATACCATAATAATAATTCCACTGAGTAAATGAAGGGTGGGGGCTTGAACGAGCTGAAATTAATAAGTGCGTAATTCCTTCACAAAAGTGGTGGGCAGATTCTAGAATTAACGTGCTCAGCCAAAGCAGCATTGTTTTCGCTTATCTGAATATCTTGTGAAGACTCTCTTTGTAATAGAAGTGTCATTACCCTTCTATCTACATCTCTGCCAAGAGCAATCTTGTGCGCATGTAGATACCTTTGAAGCCCATATTAGATACTCTTGAGTTTTGGCCACTGTTGGACCACTACTGCAAAGCAGGGGAGGCAATACCGTCACATGTGCAAGAGACATGAGGGCACTGGACATAACTCCTGCAACCTGGGAGGATGGAGCTGCTGATCTTACCAAATGGCGATGCTCTCCACGGCGCTACCTCAGATTGGATGAAAAGAAGCCCTCATAGCAAACAGAAGAGAGCAGAAAACGTCGAAAATAACACCAGAAAAAAAAGCAGCTAAGGACTGTACCTCACGGGTGCATTCTCACAGTCAGTTATGACTGAAATGTCAATTATATATATATATATATATATATATATATATATATATATATATATATATATATATATATATATATAAATATATATATATATATATATATGTATATAGATATATAGATATATATATATATATGGAGTGAGAGAGAGAGAGAGGGAGAGAGAGAGAGAGAGAGAGAGAGAGAGAGAGAGAGAGAGAGAGAGAGAGAGAGAGAGAAGAGCAGCAGCGAGCTAAATTGTGAATGAGCTGTATCCCACACAAGAGAATGCACATATATAATCCTTGCATCTTTGTACCTACAGACAGCCTCTTTCTCCTACCATCACCACAATGCCATTGGCTACAACATTTACCGTTACCATTAACTACGAACTTATTCCTCTGTACCGTCTGTCACATTTTCTCATCTTACCTTCTTGCCTCTTTCCATCACTAAACCTCAAATTGTCTACCTAAGTCTTAGACTGCTAACAACCATTCTCGTCCGCTCTGTTCATTTAAAATTTGTTTTCTAGACGCTAAAACAGAAAAGTACATTGAGGTGCCTAGAATCCGGTCCAGCCAACATTGTTAACTAGAAAATCAATAGAAATGAATGTCCCAGGGGAGAAAAGCAGCATTATCCTGGTTATTTTGTTTGTGTACAACGCGTTACTCATTTGTGTTTTTGAAATATTTATACTTGCAAGGCTCTAGTAGATAGACATCTGTAACAACATGGCAGTCCTCCGTCCTATTTCTATCCCCTAACACAAACTAATATACACACATACAAACACACACAAACACAGAGATAACACTGTTATTATCCAGTCCATAGCTCCACAAATAGTTCACAACGGATTCCAACAAATTATCAGCTTTCTAATGTTTTTTCTGCAGTCCTTCATTATATTTATTTTCTGATTGTTTATTATTATGCCATCTTCTAACTGGTGTCATGTTGTACTATATTATTTTTCTGTACATTTTTTAAACCGGTGTAACTCAAAATGAATCAACCACAGGGGCCTCATGTTTTCCGGTGCGACACATACAATTACCCCAGCACGTGACATTTATTTCTCCCTGCCTCGTTTCTATTTCGCTCAGTTTTCTGTTACCGGTGTGACACAAACAAGTACCCCACAACGTGAAACTCATTTGTCCCTACGTCCTTCATATTTCGCTCAGTTTTCTGTTACCGGTGCGACACACAGCGTGCTTTACAACACGGTACTCTCTAGTCTCTTTCTCGTTCCTATGTCGTGTAGTCTTTAGTTTACTCATTTCTATAAATTTCCAGAGAACACATGTCTTTATCTCTCCTTTTTTTTCCACCAAATGTATTCTGATTTTTTTTTCTCTTTAATTTTTATTTCTATGACGAGAATAAAATAACTCTTAACAGGCAGCAAATACATTTTACCGAAAATAGAAGCAATCAGTGATAATTATTGGAAGGTGAACGGAAAACTAAACACTCCAACTTGTGTAGAAATGAATGAATCCCTTTCTAACAGGAATTGTTCCGGAGAGATTATTGCCATCAACATTTGTATTATTGTTCCTGCTTCATTTTTGTGTCTGGAGAATACATTTTTATTTAGTGGCGAGTTTATTAGTGTCTTCTATTTAGAGATTACTGTCGTGAGTTGACCTTGGTGTAGCTACAACAGTAGTTGTCGCTGGGGATGGCTTATAAAATATTATGAAGAAGGTCTCCAGAAATTGGCTCGTTAAGAAAGAGAGAGACCTATTCGAGATAAGGACAAAAAGAAGAGAATGCGAATGCTTTCCACTGGATAAAGTTTTCTAGTAAATTAGGGAGAGTGTTCTATTTCCCCACGACCTTGGCTTCTGTCCTCAGATCGCGATTGCATTTTTGCAAACTCCCAAACACATCGGTGAACTTTTTTCCTGCCTAATACCTTTCTCAACATAATCTCCACAGAGGGGTTATCTGTTTTATTGGTACAGAGATGGGCCATCGGAAGCGATTACATATTATCACATGTGTTTACGTACATGATCGTGCGCAACCACCTTGTGTCAACAATGACCGACTTTATCCAAGGTGGCTTGACGACTTAAGTGTTAAAAGTATTATCCGCTGACCTGTCTAATTAGCCCGGTCATACTACGATTTACATGGTGAAACGTAAACAAGTCTGGGAGTGGTCAGAGCAAAAAATGTTAGTGCATACAATATGCCTAATAATAGGATGATGAATGAGGAAAATGAAAAAATCAGTTGATAATGCAGGGGAGAACGAAGAATGTAGAAGGACGTACACAATATCGTCACAGTAAGAATAAATCAAAGGCGCATTAAGTTACAGTTTTAACTCCAGTCGTGATTAACAAGATAACTTTAGCAACGATGCAAATGCAAACTGTGGTTGAAAATGCCATGAAGAAAGGTGTGAAAGATGTTGGAAAAAATAGAACGTGATAAAGATAGACCTACTATACGACAATAACTAAAATATAAGATTGTTTCTTTCTTATGCATTTAGAGATTTTCATAGCATCATCATCATCAGCATCATCATCATCATCAGTATCATCATCAGAATCATCATCAGTATCATCATCATCAGCATCATCACCACCATCATCATTATCAGCATCATCAGCATCATCACCATCATCATCATCATATCAGCATCATCATCAGCATCATCATCATCATCGCCGGTGTCAACAGCATCATCATCAGTATCAGCATCATCCTCATCAGTATCAGCATCATCATCAGCATCATCATCATCATCGTCGACGTCGTCATCATCATCATCACTTCTCTTTTTGCTCCATACAGAGCATGGGACCACCATTGCAGCTACGCTCATTGCAGGAAACCTGCTCCAAAGCAAATCCTGTATTCTTGTTACGGTAGTTTTATTGATATCGTCTGCTAGAATTGGCAGTGCGCATTTTTTGGGGTCAATAGAATTAATATAAATTGATTTTTATACTTCACGGATTAATGAACTCGAAATACACGGCCAAATTATGACGTGTTAGCGTCGATAAGGTCACGCTTCGTGACTTAGTTACTGTACCCTTGTTACGTTGTCCGTCAAGCCATGAAGTCGTGTTTTTACCTCCTTCCAAGGTTGATAGGCTTTGCTAATAGCCATATTTATGTAAAGTGATACAAGGACTCAGGGTCAGTCCAGATAATAATATATACAAGCGAATTCATAAGGTTAGTGATTAACCTGCGTTACGGAAGGATGGTTGATAAGTAATTTGATTATTTTCGTCATGACTCATGCGCTCACTTCTGGCTGTCTGAATCCCAGCAGCACATGTATATAGCCATGATGTTCTGCCGACATGAATTCATTATGACACGGACGGATAAGAATATATATGCAAGTAAATTCTAATGAACTGTATGTGAATGTATACCTACGTGAAATGTCTTCGTGTGTGAATTGTTTAATAAATCATGGACTCCAAGTTGAAGACTTATCCACATCGATACGTTACGGCTGTCTGTTGAATTGACAATGTTGATTATTATTGTAGTGAAGAACTCTTCCGATGAGAAGATGTATAATATAATAATGAGCTCCGAAAGGAACCAATGTCTTCTTGGACATTCAACATATAATGAGTCCATATAACGGTGACCCTCTTTTGAAGATTATAAACGAACGAAGCATGCATTCGCGATTCAACAAAATACAGAACCAGCTGCAGCTACCTTCCTTATCAGCTCAGAACGTATCTTTATCAATTCTTGCGCTGGTAATTCCGTAGCGATTGTTTTTACACGATGAGGTTGCCAACCCATGCAGAATCTCTTGCTAGTTGCCTCTTGCCTCTCTATTTTATCTTATCTTTATTATTTATTATCTTGGATGACATACAGCTGGCACCGGAGAATAATTGACCTTAAGTTATCGGAACTGTTTTATTACTATATGTAGTTGCCATGGGTCTCTGAATAGACGAAGTAAAAAATAAGGTAATTTTCACCGGCATGTCATAACAGGTGACAAAGGTGAGGTTGTGCATGTGACGAGTAGTGTCTTCATCATCACCATGATGATTATCATCACTATCCTTACGTAACATAGATCCACCACTACAGCTGGTATCCTTGCATGTAGCCTGCACCAAACATACATAAGCTCCTGCAGCAGTAGTTCATATGGCAATTTTTTTTTCATGATGAGGATAAGAGTCTTCATATTTTTTTTTTAAATTGCTAAAGACACGACCACTGAAAGAGTACCTGAAATGTTTTGGAGCATGCTTCGATAATGGACGATAACTGCAGTTGTGACCTCATGATCATAAAGGTGGTGACCTCATGATCGTAAAGGCTGTGACCTCATGATCCGAAAGGTTATGACCTCGTAACGTTAAAGGTTGTGGCCTTTTGATCCTAAAGGTTGTTATCTCATGATCCTAACGGTTGTGGCCTCCTGATCCTAAAGGTTGTGACCTCCTGATCTTAAAGGTTGTGGCGTCGTAATCCTAAAGGTTATGACCTCATGATCCTAAAGTTTGTGACCTCGTGATCCTAAAGGTTGTAGCCTCATGATCCTAAAGGAGTAATACATGCATCCACTAAGTTGTGTGAGTGAAGTTTTTGGCGGCTTGTGAATTTGAATTGTGAGATGGCCTCACATAATGAACAAGTTAGCATTAATTATACGACAGCAAGAAAGTACAGATAACTAGAGGATAGACCGCTCAGTCAATTTGACATTAATTATACGGCAGTATGAAAGTAACGATATACTGGAGGCAGGGCTGGATTAGCCATTAAGCAAAGTAAGCACGTGCTTAGGGTACTAAGGGAAGGGAGGCACCACAGAGTTTTTTCCCTAGCTACCATTCCCTTAACTCTTTCACTGCCACATTCGACTTTAGTCGTTTTTTTTTTTTAATTGCCCTTACTGCCGTGTTTCCCTAGTTATAAGTAAATAATTTGCTTATATTTCTCACTCTATTTGGTGTTAAATAAAATGAAAAATAAAAAAAACAGTGTTTATTTAAAATAGTTGTGGGGTTTGGCCTGGAAGAAAACTGAATTTTCCAATACAGTGGAGAAATTCATCAAACTACTCAAGTTTTCAGATAAGTTTTTAAATTTTGTATCTATCTTTAGTATTAGCTTATTGCTGTTAGGTTTAGGTGACTAGGTAATTGATAGCTAGAAGTAGTATTGTAAGTTAGGAATTCTATTAAATACGCTTGATAGACATATTAAATGTAAGTGGCGATTTCTTTTTAGTTTGATTTAAGTATTAGCTTATTACATTTAATATCAAGTAATTGGTGACTAGTTAAGTATCGCTTGGATTATTAATATAACTCACGAATTTTACGGGAAAAAAATAATAGAAATTAAATAGATCCAAGCGCCACGTGGCACTTGCTTGTGTGAGATCTGGCAGCTATCTTGATAGACATAATTTAAGTGGTGATTTCCTTTATAGTTTGATGTAAGTATTAGATTATTGCAGTTAATATTAAGTATTAGGGGACTATTTAACTATTGCTATAAATATTTGTATAATTTAGGAATTGTAGTGAGAAAAAATAAATAAAATAAAATAAACCAAAAACCATAGATTACTAATAATAATATTCAGCCATCAAAATATAACTTAAGTAAAACAAATATATTAAAGTTACCTGGCAAAATTCGAACTAGATTTAACTGTTCAACAAGGTCTACTAGACAGGTTTAAAAGTGTTTCGTAAATAATAATATTATAAAAATTTAAAAAAAAAAGAAAGGAGAAAGCAAGGATATACACAACTTAAGATTAAAGCAGTGAGACTAGGGATAAACATTAAAGTTCATACAAAACCAAGCACATAATAAAAAGAGTAGTAGCAAATTAAAAGACAGGGACAATGCCACCGATAACCAGGGCACAGTCAGGGGAAGGAAAAGCGTGGGCCAAGACACCTGATAAGTACAACACACCAAACCTGACAGAAAAAAAACAGGACCACGAACTCTGAAGTCAGAGACACAGAAATAAAGGACAGGATAGAGACAAGAAGGGAAAAACTGGAAGGAGGCTTAGAAGTAAAAACAACAATAAGCATAAACAATAAAGGCAAAAACTCAGGAACCAGGACAGCTAACAAAAAGATATGACCCAGGGAAGATGACAATCAGGACAACCAGAAAAACACAACCAAAAGAAGTCATGAAACCAGAGGAGAAAACAAAGAAGACTCCAACTAAAAGGAAACCCCCCAAAAAGTTAAAATGACACAAATAGCTGGAACAGAAGCCACGCTTCGATCTCTCCCAGACGACAAAATCCTGGTCATCCTGGAAAAAGTAATTGATAAAAAAGCCATTGCCAAAATACAAAAACAAAACAGTGGAATAATGCTAACACTAAATGAAACAGAAAAAACCAAAACTTTACTACAAGAACTGCAGGAAAAACCAAAATTGATCCAACCCGCCCACAACATCAAAGTACAAATAGAAATTTCAAAAAAAAAAAGCAGAAGATGTGTTGTAAAAGGTCTAAACCAAACCCTGTCAGGTGAGGAAGTTTTAAACAACCTGGCCAAGCAGAACCCAGATTTAAAGCTGGTACATGTGGAACGAATAACAGTGAAAGGGAGTATAGTAACCCCAGTGGTAGTAATAACGACAGAAGGTAGGGAACCCCCCAAGACAGTACTATTTGGGAAAGCTAAAAAGAACACAGAAGCCTTCATTCCCCAGTTTTGCAGTGCTCCAACCGCTTGAAATTTGGCCATGGCCGATACAGTTGCAGGGGGAAGACCGTATGTAGGTTTTGTGCCGGGGCGCACCCTTTTACGCATTGCGAAAAGGCTAAGTCAGATACTGACTATAAAAAGGGTAATGAAAACAGAAAATGCATTAATTGTAAAGGGAACCGCAGCACCAGGTTTCAGGGCTGCCCAGTGTATCAGCAGACCAAAAAAGCACTGAAGGAATCAATAAAAACCAAAACCCCTTTCAAAACGTTCATTAAAGATATAAAGGAAAACAATACATATACGAGCACTAAAGTAATAACAGAAATCAAGAGTGTGCAAGAGGAAGTTAAAATGATTAAAACACAGTTGGCTAAAGAAAGTAAGAACCAGGTAGATAGTAACAAAACAGTACCAAAAAACAAGTCGGATGGTTCAACTACATCATTGGAAGGTACGAATGCACTGAAAAGTGCAGAGGCAATGCTTCAAGAAATGAAAGCCATACAGCACCAAATTGCCCAGGATGTAGTTAAATTGTCAGCACTGAAAGAAGAAAATGAAATGATACTAGTTAAATTATCTGAACTGAAAGAAGATAATGAAATTACACAAAAAAGGATAGAAAGTCAGAGACAGGAGATTAACATAGACAGAGAAGCAATAGAAAAGGAAAGTGGCAAACAAAAGCAAGAAGCCAAATGGAAAAAATGGGTAACAAAAACCATCAAGCACATAGAGAGAGTTTTGATAAAGGAAAGAACAGAAGAATCGTCACAAACTCAAGTGTTGAAAAAGTCTTTAATTACATAAAAGAATCACCACGAAGAGTAGGCCTTATGCCTCAAGCAACTGATAGGGCCAGTACAAACTAAGAGCAAACTAATAGTTCTAACACAAAACAAAAGGGATACTAGTTAATATAAACAATGGATAAGAAAGGATGTAGAATTGTTCATTGAAATTGTAGGCGTTAAAAAAGAATTTTGCACCTCTACTAGCAGAGACAGGAGGAACTAACACTATATATGCTCTTCAAGAGACACTTTTAAACCCAAATAGTCGATATAGTTGCAAGGGCTTTAAGATACTCAGGCACGATAGGAAAGAAGATAGAGGAGGTGTCGCAGTCTTAGTTAACGAAACATTTAAATTATAGACTGGGAAGTATTTGATACAACCAACATAGAAGGTATCCAGGTATCTATAGCAGCTGAACCAAACAATCTAACAATCTTAAAAGTCATCATGTGACATATTCTTTCCAGAACGTTATCTCCATTACAGCTGCTCTGAACGCATCACGATTCTGGGCAAGTCGACCTGCATCAGCCAAAGACAAGTTTAGACTCTCTGTGATGTCCTGGGTCCACCGTCGTCTAGGTCGACTCCTTCCCCTTTTTCCAGGGACCATGCCTTCCATCACTATTTTTTCCAGACTATTATGTCTTTTTATGTGACCGAAAAATTTCAGCTTCCTTATTGCGATGGTATTTAGGAGCCAATGTTCTTGTACGTTTAGTGAGTGCAGTACTTCTCTGTTGGTCTTTTTTTCTGTCCAGGGTATTCTCAACATCCTTCTGTAGCATTTCGTTTCGAATGATGTAACCTTTTTGCAACTGTTTTATTGAGTATCCAAGTCTCGCAGCCGTATGTTGCCACTGGGAATATACATGCTCTGATCAGTTGTAACTTTGTTTCTTTGCTTGTGCCTTGCCATAGGTTTTTCATCTGTATTAGTTTATGTGAAGCAATTGCAAGTCTTCTTTTAATTTCTACTGCACAGTCGCCAGAGCTGTTGATGATTGATCCTAAGTATTCGAATTCATTAACACTTTCCAGTTCTTCGTTATCAATTTCAATTTCTGGTTTGGTCTTTACTTTGTCTGTTATCAATACTTTGGTCTTCTTGGTGTTTAGGTATAGATTCTGGGCCTCTCTGTGTTTTTTGGTGGACAGAATTAATTGTTCAAGTCCTTCTGGGTTGGTCGATAGGAGGACTGTGTCGTCAGTATATCTGATTTCCGGGATTTGTCACCCGCCGATGTTAAATGAGTCAAACTCTGTGTGTTCTTGGTCATCTCTTACGTTTCTCATGATATTCTCGGCATAAATGTTAAACAGGTAAAGGGAAAGGGTACAGCCTTGTCTTACTCTTTTCTGTACTTCAAACCATTCTGATGTTTCCCCCTCTATTCTTACGGCTGCCTGTTGTTCTTGGTACAGCAGTGCGATGAGTTGTATAAGGTGGTTTGGAAATCCCATATTTTCCATTATAGCCCATAACTGCTGATGTTGTACACAGTCGAAAGCTTTGGTGTAATCAATGAAACAAGTATGTAGGTCAACGTTGAATTCTCTACACTTTTCTATGATGATCCTCATGTTGAATATATGATCTCTAGTGCCTCTACCTGGTCGAAAACCCGCCTGTACTTCGTTTATTTCTGTTTCTAGCTTTTGTTGCATCCTTGTCATTATGATTTGTAATAGTGTTTTGCTGGCATGGCTTACAAGAGCTATAGTTCTGTACTTATTGTACAAATTGTAAAAACCATCATTACGTGCTTCAGGGTGGAACCCAACATGCAGACACATGCAGAAAACCAGCCTACTTGACTTTATAAAAAAAAACAATGACTAATACTAAAAAAGCAAACTGGGAAGCTCCTACAATTTTAAAATAGCAATAAAAATACAAGACACAACTCATACTGCAAATTGTAAAAATATGCCACAGCACCCAGAACCAAGAAACCTTTCAACTAAATAACCCTATTAAATAAATAGAAAAGCCAAAGAAAAACTCAGTGGAATAAAGAACCAGTTACCTGGTGGAATAAAAGCTGTGCAGAAATTCATGAGAGAAGAAAAAGGGCCTTACAAAAATATAGAAATAACAGAACAGAAGAAAACTATGATGAGTATAAACATATTAGGAATGAATCTAACAGAATAATATTTAAAGCCAAAGAAACTAACTGGAAGGAGTTTTGTCAGTCACTTAAACCTAGCACTCAAATTAAGGAAGTATGGGAAAATCTTAAGGCAATCAAAGGGAACAATAAGAGAACAATAATGCCAACAATCAAACTACCAAAGAGAGCAGAAACCGATAAAGAAAGAGCTAATGCCCTTGCTGAGTATTTCTATAAAGTCAGTGCAAAAAGTAGTCTTGGACAGGAAGAAAATGAGAGAGAGAGAAAGACTTAGGATACAGTTTTCAAAGGAACTACCAGACCAGATAGATGAAACAAACTATTTAGAGGCTGATATAACAGAGGAAGAAGTAACTAGTGCAATAAAAGATAAATCTAATACTGCCTCAGGGCAAGATATACTTAGTTATGAAATCCTTAAGAAAGTACCCAAAAAAAAACTATAAACATAATAACTTCCCTTTATAACAAAATCTGGAGCTTAGGGAAGATACCAAAAGCATGGAAAGTAGCTATGATAGTACCCATCCTAAAACCAAATAAGGAAGCCCATGATGTAAGTTCATATAGGCCTGTCTCCTTAACATCACAACTAGGTAAAATACTGGAAACTGTTGTTAACAAAATAGTTAAATTCAACCTGGAAAAAAAATCAGTTATGTAGCCCAAACCAGTCAGGTTTTAGAGCAGACAGAAGTACAGTAGACCAGCTTGTAAGATTAGAACACAATGTAAAGCTATGGTTCAAGAGAAAAGATAAAACAGTGGCGGTCTTTTTGGATGTCTCTAGAGCATATGATGAATGCTGGAGAGATGGAGCTCTTTTACGAAATGAAAAAGATTGGCATTACTGGTAAAACCTATAGGTATCTAGAAAACACTTTACAGGACAGGTATTTTGCTGTACAGGTGAACAATGATAAGTCAGAAATATATGAACAACAGAATGGGATTCCTCAGGGATCAGTGATTTCACCTTCAATTTTCACTATAGCTGTAAATGATTTAGCAGATGAATTTAACGACATTAATAATGCAGTATCACAATTTGCAGATGACTGTGCCATTTGGCGATCTGGATAAAACTTGGACCATGTTTACCAAAAACTAAAAAATCAAATAGATAAAGTTTCAGAGTGGATGAAACGTTGGGGCTTTGTGGTAAAGTGGGATGTTATAAATATTTATAGGGGACTTAGTGTACTGACTGAGATCAGCTGTGAAGGTATCTGTATCTAATAAGTGTGGTGTATTACAGATGGCCTTACTTGCTACCACATTTATACCTCAGTCAGAATTATTCTGGAATATTGTGATGACTACGTTAAATGTCTAGGGTTATGAAAATGATGAAGTGTAAGTCACAACAACAACAGACAGATAAACAATTTAATTTATTCCACAACACTTTACAACACTGTGACACTCACACACATATAACACTCTATAAGACTATCTTAAATGAGTCAAGTGTAAAGTTTCAAATATATATGTAATGATTCTTTCAATAATGGATATCCTGATTCAACTACACAGTGAACCAGGAATCACAATCAAATGTAATTACAAGTAGTATGTACACAGTTTATAAATATAATCTTTGTATTGACATATTTTATTATTCTTATCCTATGTGTGTGTCGTGTGAAATTCTAATCCACATATATAAATTAAAAAGTAAATGTAAAGCCTAACAAATAACTTCAATAAAAGGAAAGAAGAATGGTAAAGAACAGTGCTGTCACAATGACTGTACTCGAAATCCCCCTTGTTTTCTAATTCGTCTGCAAATTATAACGTTCCACGATGATAGTAAAAGCCTACTGCATCACTACACGCTTTCTTCAATAAAACTTGTACTGCCTTTCTAAGAAAAACCTTGAGATACGCAAGCTGACCTATATTTAATATTCCATTCATGTCATTTTATACACTAAGTTACCATAAACGAAAGACAGATGGACTTAGGATAGAAAGAAAGGGAGGGCTGAAAGCCGGGACGCATACAACACTAAACACGCGTCTCGCTATACAATTACTACCATCACGCGTGTAAGGCCACAAGCACTAGCTTTTTTTCAAATCGACAGTGATAAAAAACACTACCCATACGAGAGTTAGGTTTTAAAAACTTACAAAACGCTTATTAGGAAACATGACATTCTACTGTTTTATGTCTAAAATCCTGACATTAGTATGACAGTACAGCAGACACCATAAAGTTTGGAAGTGAGGAGGTGGCAACAGCACGACTATCCTAGAAGAAAATGCATATTTTGAACGCAGCCACTTAGCTCCTTTAAATTTGTATATTTGGGTTCCTTAGGACTTGCTGACAAAGAATATGTTAAACGTTACGCAAATAGTCTAGGAATTAACAAATTATAGCCAAAAGAAATAGTGAGGGTGTCAGACAACCCCAAAATCAGAATCGCTCAGTGGCAGATTTTAAAACCACCATTGTACGGGAAATAGGTCCCCATGTTAAATCCTATTTGATTGGATAGAAGTAAATGTAAGGCTAAACACGATTAGTCGGGCTATAAATACTATCTTTTGTTGTTAGGGGAGACGGAAGGAAGGGTACTTTTTTTGAAAAGCTGTGTTAACATGGCACGATTGGTTAGACCCGCCAATATAGTCGATCAGAGGCGTCAGGTCAGCACCACATTTTCAAATAAACTTACTAAAGAACCAGTGCGTTGAGCGCCAGTGCATATTTTTCGAAATAAAAGCCTGGGACATCGGCAGATCGAAATTGTGCTATATTCATTGCCAGTCAACGTAACTGTGTATTATTCCATGAATTGTGGTAAGCTTGATATATTCAATATCTTTTTAATGAAAATTGAATGTAAATTGATAATTTATGTCTGTATATGTGTGTGGTTCAGTAGCAAACAGGAGGCAAGGCCTATATAGTGCTCCAACCTGAACAGAAGGTGTCGGAGGAAAGTAAAACTACATGGAATTGCCAAACAGTACACTGACACCTATCTTATTGACTAGAAAGAAATAATGCTGGAATTGCAGAGGCGTAGTAACCATTAGGGAGGAGTATACTGGTGTCAATTGTTTCAGATGAAGATAGCAATTGGCCTACCGCTCTGAACTCAGTGTTTGTTATGTATTGTGTTCAGTCTGGACATAGATTATAGATTAGTTCTGAAATAGGAGGTACAACCTTCTTGTTTCAGGGACTGTGGTCCTAAAGTTATTGAGCAGCACCTGGTCTGAGCTTTGCTGAATCTGGAGGCTGACAGCATACTCCTGGGTCCAGATAGCGACTAGTGAGGTGTCTCCAGAACACAGGGGAGCAATCGAGCAGAGGAGTCTTTTCCTGCCGCCATCACGAAAGTTAAGCCTCTGTGGCCAGTGGAGCTCAACATTATGTGTCCCCTCAAAAATTGACATTTTAATAAAAAAGAGGGACAATACCTTGTTTAAATTGACAGGAACTGTGAACTTTTTCCCCATACTATTTCCCAGATAAACAAACACTTGAAGTCATGATGACAAATAACAACATAGCTTGAAAAACAAAACCAGTATTACCTCATAGTACTACTACACCCTGACACACATAGGATAATATTAATAAAATATGTCACTACAATGTTCATATTTATAAATTCTGTACATATAAATTGTGATTACATTTGAATGTGATTCCTGGTTCACTTTGTAGTTGAATCAGGATATATAATAGTGAAAGTAATTAATACATAAATATTTGAAACTTTACCAGTGACTCATTTAAGATAGTCTTATAGAGTGTTAAATGTGTGTGAGTGTCACAGTGTTGTCAAGTGTGGTGGAATAAATTAAATTGTTTATCTGTCTGTTGTTGTTGGGACTTACACTTCATCATTTACATAACCCTAGACATTTAACGTAGTCATCACAATATTCCAGAATAATTCTGACTGAGGTATAATGTGGTAGCAAGTAAGGTTATCTGTAAAACACTACACCTATTAGATACAGATACCTTCACAGCTGATCTCAGTCAGTACACTAAGTCCCCTATAAATATTTATAACATCCCACTTTACCACATATATTGGGGTCTCGCTCTCGGGATATTGAACTCTCTCCTGTTATAGATATTGGGAATAATAAGAATTAAAAGGTATCCTTGGGTGAAAATAAATAACGTTGAGCTCTCAGTGCCTGTGGTGTCTTTGGATAAGTAATATCAGAGTGTATTGTTTAGTTAGACATTATATAAATTTACCTGTTAGAAAATGGCGGACCTGGCCAAATTTCGATCTGCTGCTGTACAGACTGCGAAAGAGTTAGGAATGGACGGGCAAATTATGATTGCTTATGTCACTGCTGAATGTGACAAATATATTGAACGGGAAGAAAGAAGATTAGAAAAAGAGGCCGAAAGAAAGTTAGAGGCTGAGACTAAGAGGTTGCAGATTGAGGCTGAGGCTAAGAGGTTGCAGATTGAGGCTGACAAAGAGGCTAAAGCATTGGAAGCCGAGGAAAGAAGACAGGCTGCAGAAAGGGAAGCAGAAGAAAGAAGATTGACTGCAGAGAGGGAAGCAGAAAAGGAGAAGAAGAGATTACAAAGGGAACATGAGTTACGACTAAGGGAGTTTGAGTTTCAAGGCCATGCTCCTGAAAATGGTGCCAGTCCCTTTACCTCTGATGCCACTGCTAGCCAGGGAGCCTCAACCTCAGCTATGAATTTTCATTTAGATCATTTTGTTGAGAAAGATGATGATATTGAGAGCTATCTAAATAGATATGAACTATTAGCTACCACATATGGGTTAGAGAGAGAAAGGTGGAGCTTAAAGTTATCTCAAGGGCTTCGTGGGGCAGCTTATGAAGTTTTTGCCAAAATGAGCAGAGGTGATCAGGAAAATTATGACATGCTAAAGTAGGCTCTTTTGTTAAGATATGAAAAGAACGCAGAATTTTATAGGAAAAAATTTAGGAATGCTAAACTACTATCAGGTGAAACCTATCACCAGTTCTCTGCACGGTTAGAGACATACTTGGAGAAATGGACTTCTCTGGGGAAAACCCAAGATCTTAAGGAAATGGTCCTTATAGAACAATTAAGAGAGTCCATGGCTCCAGACCTGAGAAAGTTTCTCATGGAACAAGGTGCAGAGAGGCTGGGTGAGTTGCTAAATGTTGCAGAAAGGTATCAAGCAGCCCAGGCAGAGGTATCAGGTAATAAAAAGAAACAGGTAGAAAATTTTAGGGCACCACAGAACTTTAATAAATTTGATCCTAGAGATCAAAACAAAGGTAAGCACCAATTTGATAGGCCACGGTATGACAATAAAAATAAAACCCCACAATTCGATGAAAGGAAATATGATGAAAGAAAATCTTTCAACCAAGGGAAAAGGTGGTGTAAAAATTGTAAGATGAACAATCATGACACTGACCATTGTAGAAGGAAACCTCCTCATTGTGCTGCTATGACATCTGGGAAAAAGGAAAGAAAGGTCAAACCTGCAGAACTACAGGAACCATACCACCCCCCAGTGTGTGAAGATGTCATCTGTAATGGTGTCACTATAAGGTGTTTATATGATACCGGTTTAGATTACGATTCCGTTGTGAGTTCTCACCTGGTGCAGGCAGATCAATACACCACAGAAACAGTGGAGATTCAAACTGCAGCCAAGGATGTAGCTACCATGACACTTCCCGTCGCCCGGATAAAGGTGAAAACGCGATATGTGGAAGGAATCATAAAAGCAGCAGTGATAAATGAGCCAATCTACCCTCTGATATTGGGGTGTAGATATGTCTTCTTGGGGAATCCCAAGAGACCTGTGATATTGGCAACAGTGCAGACCAGATCACAGTCTAAAAAGGAGGAGGATAATCCAATAAATACTCATCCAGATGAGATGAGGAAGGCACAGGCTGAGGACAAAACACTCAAGCCGTGTTTCAAGAAGTTGCCCAAAACCCATACACCTCCAGGCAAGGGAGAATTTTATATGAAAAACAAACTGATTTATAGGAAGGCTGGATCTGAATCCAATGGTCACGGACAGCTGGTCCTTCCCACTTCATATAGGACTAAAGTGTTGCAACTAGGGCATGCGATTCCCTTCAGTGGTCATATGGGGATCAGCGCAACAGGACAGCGTATAGCTTGTCACTATTTCTGGCCAGGAATAACTGAAGATATCAAACGATATGTAAAATCCTGTCCAGAGTGCCAACGAGTAGCACCTAAACATTGGACTGCACCAGCAACTCTGGGGGAAATGCCCATAGTGGGAACACCCTTTGAGAGAGTTGCCGTGGATCTTGTGGGACCTCTCACCCGAACCAAGAGAAGGAACAGCTACATTCTGACTCTGGTGGACACTTGTTCTATGTGGGGAGAGGCGGTAGCCCTGTCATCGATTGATTCTAAACATGTGGCAGAGGCATTGCTCATAATTTTCACAAGGTTAGGCTTTCCCAATCAAATCTTGACTGATAATGGCTCTCAGTTCAAGGGGAAACTAACAGAAGAAGTTTTCAGGATCTTCCAGGCCAAACACTTCCATTGTAGTGTGTACCACCCACAAGGGAACGGCCAAGTGGAAAGATTTAATGGCACGTTGATGTCAATCCTGAGAAAGTTGGCACACGAAAAATCAGATACATGGGACCAGTACCTGCACGCCGCCCTCTTTGCTTATCGGGAGGTACCCCATAGTTCAACCGGTATGGCCCCGGCAACATTATTGTTTGGAAGGCCAATAAAAGGTCCACTCGAAGCTCTGTTAAGAACGTGGACTGATGAAAAAGCAGAGGAAAATATTACATCCTCATACCAATATGTGAATGAGCTGACCACTCGTTTAAAAACTGGCTGGAAACTTGCCAATGAAAATTTGAGACAAGCCAGGAAGAAACATGCTGCCTATTATAACAGGAAAGCTAAAGACAGAGATTTGGCGGTGGGAGAGAAGGTACTGCTTCTTCTACCCGGTAGTCAGAATAAGTTACAAATTGGATGGCAAGGTCCATATACAGTTCTAGAGAAGGTGTCTAGAACCAATTATAAGATAGATAAGAAGGGAAAAGAAAAAATCTATCATGTGAATCTCCTGAAGAAATATTTGGAAAGAGAACATCAGGAAGAGACACACTTGTTGACCTTGTCCATTGCCATAAAGATGAAAAAGGAACCACTTTCATCATTTAAATATCCATTACACCCCTGTGAGACAGCGGCACAGGTGAAAATCAGTACACATTTAACGAAAACTCAGAAAGAGAGAGTGCAACAGGTTCTAGATAATCATACAGAGGTGTTAACAGACCGACCAGGGCATACAAACTTATTGGAATATGATATGAAACTGATAGACCCCACACCTGTATGTATGAAACCCTATTCGATTCCTTTTGCTAAGGAGAAAGCTTTGAAGGAAGAGATAGACTATTTGTTGAAGGAAGGAATTATTTCACACAGTGAATCTTCGTATAGTTCCGGTGTTGTACTCTTAAGGAAGCCCTCTGGAGAACATAGACTCTGTATAGATTACAGGAGACTGAATGCTATTACAGAAGGACAGGTGGATCCATTGCCGGATACAAATCAGTTGTTTGCCAGGCTAAATAAAGCTAAATATTTCTCAAAAGTGGACCTGAGTAAAGGATACTATCAGATTCCAGTAAAGCCTGAGGTTAGACCATACCTAGCTTTTAGTACCTCAGAAGGACACTATGAGTTTAACAGATTGCCATTTGGATTGAAGAATGCGCCTAGTGTCTTCTCTAGAATGATGAGAAAATTATTGGACCCTCTGAATAATCCATGCATCACAAATTTCATGGATGATATCCTTATAGCCACAGAAACATTTGAGGAACACATTGACTCTCTGAACATGCTGTTTAATCGACTTAGAGAAGCGAATTTGACAGCCCGACCAACTAAATGTTGTGTTGGATGTAAAGAATTAGAGTTCCTGGGACACACAGTTTATCAGGGAAACATGACCCCTGACCCAAAGAATTTAGAGAAACTAAGGAAAGCCCCAAGACCACAAACCAAGAAAGACGTGAGATCCTTTGTCTCATTATGTGGTTTCTACCAAAAGTATATCAAAAACTTTAATTCCATATGTGCACCGTTAACTGATTTGACACGTAAGGGAAATCCAGATCGAATTACATGGACACCCCAATGTAAAATGGCTTACCAAGAATTGAAGGAAAAGCTCACAGGTAAACCTATTTTGAAATTACCTGACTTAAGTCAAGAATTCATAGTAAGGACAGATGCCAGTAATATTGGGTTAGGTGCAACTTTGCTACAGAAATCAGATGCATTGGATGGGGAATTAAGCCCAGTGGCATATACTAGCAGAAAGTTGAATAAAGCTGAAACCAATTACTCAACTAGCGAAAAAAAATGTCTTGCAGTAATATGGGCGATAAAGAAATTCAATATTTATCTGTATGGGAAGGCATTTAAGTTGCAAACGGACCACAAACCCTTGTCGTTTCTAGCGCAGGCTAGACATGAAAATTCTAGATTACTCCGTTGGTCATTATTGATGCAGCCATTTGAGTTTAGCATAGAGTATATAAGTGGAAAAACAAATCTGGGAGCGGATTTTTTAAGCCGCCATCCGTGTGATGAGAATCATTCTAAGCCCCAGGAATAATACTAAATTTCTCTATGTGTATATAGAATTATAGACTGACATATAACGTCTGTTTTAAGTGGGGAGAATTTGTCGTGTGAAATTCTAATCCACATATATAAATTAAAAAGTAAATGTAAAGCCTAACAAATAACTTCAATAAAAGGAAAGAAGAATGGTAAAGAACAGTGCTGTCACAATGACTGTACTCGAAATCCCCCTTGTTTTCTAATTCGTCTGCAAATTATAACGTTCCACGTTGATAGTAAAAGCCTACTGCATCACTACACGCTTTCTTCAATAAAACGTGTACTGCCTTTCTAAGAAAAACCTTGAGATACGCAAGCTGACCTATATTTAATATTCCATTTATGTCATTTTATACACTAAGTTACCATAAACGAAAGACAGGTGGACTTAGGATAGAAAGAAAGGGAGGGCTGAAAGCCGGGACGCATACAACACTAAACACGCGTCTCGCTATACAATTACTACCATCACGCGTGTAAGGCCACAAGCACTAGCTTTTTTCAAATCGACAGTGATAAAAAACACTACCCATACGAGAGTAAGGTTTTAAAAACTTACAAAACGCTTATTAGGAAACATGACATTCTACTGTTTTATGTCTAAAATCCTGACATTAGTATGACAGTACAGCAGACACCATAAAGTTTGGAAGTGAGGAGGTGGCAACAGCACGACTATCCTAGAAGAAAATGCATATTTTGAACGCAGCCACTTAGCTCCTTTAAATTTGTATATTTGGGTTCCTTAGGACTTGCTGACAAAGAATATGTTAAACGTTATGCAAATAGTCTAGGAATTAACAAATTATAGCCAAAAGAAATAGTTAGGGTGTCAGACAACCCCAAAATCAGAATCGCTCAGTGGCAGATTTTAAAACCACCATTGTACGGGAAATAGGTCCCCATGTTAAATCCTATTTGATTGGATAGAAGTAAATGTAAGGCTAAACACGATTAGTCGGGCTATAAATACTATCTTTTGTTGTTAGGGGAGACGGAAGGAAGGGTACTTTTTTTGAAAAGCTGTGTAAACATGGCACGATTGGTTAGACCCGCCAATATAGTCAATCAGAGGCGTCAGGTCAGCACCACATTTTCAAATAAACTTACTAAAGAACCAGTGCGTTGAGCGCCAGTGCATATTTTTCGAAATAAAAGCCTGGGACATCGGCAGATCGAAATTGTGCTATATTCATTGCCAGTCAACGTAACTGTGTATTATTCCATGAATTGTGGTAAGCTTGATATATTCAATATCTTTTTAATGAAAATTGAATGTAAATTGATAATTTATGTCTGTATATGTGTGTGGTTCAGTAGCGAACAGGAGGCAAGGCCTATATAGTGCTCCAACCTGAACAGAAGGTGTCGGAGGAAAGTAAAACTACATGGAATTGCCAAACAGTACACTGACACCTATCTTATTGACTAGAAAGAAATAATGCTGGAATTGCAGAGGCGTAGTAACCATTAGGGAGGAGTATACTGGTGTCAGTTGTTTCAGATGAAGATAGCAATTGGCCTACCGCTCTGAACTCAGTGTTTGTTATGTATTGTGTTCAATCTGGACATAGATTATAGATTAGTTCTGAAATAGGAGGTACAACCTTCTTGTTTCAGGGACCGTGGTCCTAAAGTTATTGAGCAGCACCTGGTCTGAGCTTTGCTGAATCTGGAGGCTGACAGCATACTCCTGGGTCCAGATAGCGACTAGTGGTACTACTACACCCTGACACACATAGGATAATATTAATAAAATATGTCACTACAATGTTCATATTTATAAATTCTGTACATATAAATTGTGATTACATTTGAATGTGATTTCTGGTTCACTTTGTAGTTGAATCAGGATATATAATAGTGAAAGTAATTAATACATAAATATTTGAAACTTTACCAGTGACTCATTTAAGATAGTCTTATAGAGTGTTAAATGTGTGTGAGTGTCACAGTGTTGTCAAGTGTGGTGGAATAAATTAAATTGTTTATCTGTCTGTTGTTGTTGTGACTTACACTTCTATATTTACATAACCCTAGACATTTAACGTAGTCATCACAATATTCCAGAATAATTCTGACTGAGGTATAATGTGGTAGCAAGTAAGGTTATCTGTAAAACACTACACCTATTAGATACAGATACCTTCACAGCTGATCTCAGTCAGTACACTAAGTCCCCTATAAATATTTATAACATCCCACTTTACCACAGTTATTAAGTTGTGAAGTAGTAATATGAGGTAATACTGGTTTTGTTTTTCAAGCTAGGTTGTTGTTTGTCATCATGACTTCAAGTGTTTGATTATCTTGGAAATAGTATTGGAAATAGTTCACAGTTCCTGTCATTTGCAACAGTTTATTGTCCCTCTGTGTTAAATATACTGTCAATTTTTGAGGGGGGGGGGGGCACATAATGTTGAGCTACTCTGGCCACAGAAGCTTATCTTTCGTGATGGCGACAGGAAAAGACTCCTCTGCTCGATTGCTTCCTGTGTTCTGGAGACACCTCACTGGTCGCTATCTGGACCAAGGAGTATGCTGTCAGCCTCTGGATTCAGCAAAACTCAGACCAGGTGCTGCTTCAATAACTTAGGACCACGGTCCCACAATTCATGGAAATAATACACAAATACGTTGACTGGCGATGAATAATGGCACAAATTCCGATCTGCCTCTGTCCCAGACTTTTATTTAGAAAAATATGGTCTGGATCTCAACGCACTGTTTCTTAGTAAGTTTATTTTAAAATGTGGCACTGAACTGACGCTCCTAATTGACTATATTGGCGGGTCTAACCAATCGGGCCATGTTTACACAGCTTTTCAAAAAATTTTACCCTTCTCACGTTTCCCCTAACAACCAAAATTAGTAGTTGTAGTCCGACTAATCGTGTTTAGCCTTACATTTACTTCTATCCAATCAAATAGGATTTTACATGGTGGCCCATTTCCCGTAAAATAGTGGTTTCAAAACATGCCACTGTGCGATTATTATTTGGTGTTGTCTGACACCCTCACTATTTTCTTTTGGCTATAATTTGTTAATTCCTAGACTATTTGCGTAACACTTAACATATTCTTTGTCAGCAAGTCCTAAGAAACCCAAATATATAAATTTAATGGGGCTAAGGGGCTGCGTTCAAAATATGCATTTTCTTCTAGGATAGTCGTGTATTTTTGTTTTTATCGATTTAGAACCGCCACCTGTCCTGCCTTTTCGACTGTTCTGTTATACTAATGTCAGGATTTCAGACATAAAACAGTAGAATGTCATGTTTCCCAATAAGCATTTTACAGGTTTTTAAACCTAACTCTCGTAGTTGTAGTGTTTTTTTATCACTGTCTATTTGAAAAAAGTTAGTGCTTCTGGCCTTACGCTTGGGGTGGCATTAATTATATATCGCGAGACGCGTGTTAGTGTTGCATGCGTTCCTGCTTTCAGCCCTCACTCTCTCTATCCTAATTCCATCTGTCCTTCCGTTTATGTTAACGTAGTGTATAAAATGAAATTAATGGAAGTATTAATTTAGGTCATTACGCAGTGTGCCTAGCTCAAGGTTTTCTTAGAAATACAGTACACGTTTTATTGTAGAAAGCGTGTAGTGATGCAGTAGGCTTTACTATCAACGTGAAACGTTACAATTTGCAGACGAAGTAGAAAACAAGGGGATTTTTGTACGCCATTGTGACAGCACTGTCCTTTTACCATTTCTCTTTCCTTTTATTGAATTTATGTGTTAGGCTTTACATTTACCTTTTAATTTATATATGTGGATTTAGAATGTTTCACGACAAATTCTCCCCTTTTAAAACAGACGTTATATGTCAGTCTATAATTCTATATACACATAGAGAAATTTATTATTATTTCTGGGGCTTACGGTGATTCTCATCACACGGATGGCGGCTTAAAAAATCCGCTCCCAGATTTGTCTTACCAGATATATACTCTATGCTAAACTCAAATGGCTGCATCAGTAATGACCATCTGATTAACCTAGAGTTTTCATGCCTAGCCTGCGCTAGAAACGACAAGGGTTTGTGATCCGTCTGCAACTTAAATGCCTTCCCATACAGATAAATATTGAATTTCTTTATCGCCCATATTACTGCAAGACATTCTTTTTCGCTAGTTGAGTAGTTGGTTTCAGCTTTATTCAACTTTCTGCTAGCATATGCCACTGGGCTTAATTCCCCATCCAATGCATCTGATTTCTATAGCAGTGTCGCACCTAGCCCGATATTACTGGCATCCGTTCTTACAATGAATTCTTGACTTAAGTCAGGTAATTTCAAAATAGGTTTGCTTGTGAGCTTTTCCTTCAATTCCTGGTAAGCCAATTCACATTGTGGTGTCCATGTAATTCGATCTGGATTTCCTTTACGTGTCAAATCAGTTAACGGTGCACATATGGAATTAAAGTTTTTGATATACTTTTGGTAGAAACCACATAATGAGACAAAGGATCTCACGTCTTTCTTGGTTTGTGGTCTCGGGGCTTTCTTTAGTTTCTCTAAATTCTTGGGGTCAGGGGTCATGTTTCCCTAATGGACTGTGTGTCCCAAGAATTCTAATTCTTTACATCCAACGCAACATTTGGTTGGTCGGGCTGTTAAATTCGCTTCTCTAAGTCGATTAAACAGCATATTCAGAGAGTCAATGTGTTCCTCAAATATTTCTGTTGCTATAAGGATATCATCCATGAAATTTGTGATGCATGGATTATTCAGAGGGTCCAATAATTTTCTCATCATTCTAGAGAAGACACTAGGGGCATTCTTCAATCCAAATGGCAATCTGTTAAACTCATAGTGTCCCTCTGAGGTACTAAAAGCTAGGTATGGTCTAACCTCAGGCTTTACTGGAATCTGATAGTATCCTTTACTCAGATCCACTTTTGAGAAATATTTAGCTTTATTTAGCCTGGCAAACAACTGATTTGTATCCGGCAATGGATCCACCTGTCCTTCTGTAATAGCATTCAGTCTCCTGTAATCTATACAGAGTCTGTGTTCTCCAGAGGGTTTCCTTAAGAGCACAACACTGGAAATATACGAAGATTCACTGTGTGAAATAATTCCTTCCTTCAACAAATAGTCTATCTCTTCCTTCAAAGCTTTCTCCTTAGCAAAAGGAATCGAATAGGGTTTCATACAGACAGGTGTGGGGTCTATCAGTTTCATATCATATTCCAATAAGTTTGTATGCCCCGGTCGGTCTGTGAGCACCTCTATATGATTATCTAGAACCTGTTGCACTCTCTCTTTCTGATTTTTCGTTAAATGTGTACTGATTTTCACCTGTGCCGCTGTCTCACGGGGATGTAATGGATATTCAAATGATGAAAGTGGTTCCTTTTTCATCTCCATGGCAATGGACAAGGTCAACAAGTGTGTCTCTTCCTGATTTTCTCTTTCCAATTATTTCTTCAGGAGATTCACATGATAGATTTTTTCTTTCCCCTTCTTATCTATCTTATAATTGGTTCTAGACACCTTCTCTAGAACTGTATATGGACCTTGCCATCCAATTTGTAACTTATTCTGACTACCGGGGAGAAGAAGCAGTACCTTCTCTCCCACAGCCAAATCTCTGTCTTTAGCCTTCCTGTTGAAATAGGCAGCATGTTTCTTCCTGGCTTGTCTCAAATTTTCATTGGCAAGTTTCCAGCCAGTTTTTAAACGTGTGGTCAGCTCATTCACATATTGGTATGAGGATGTAATATTTTCCTCTGCCTTTTCATCAGTCCACGTTCTTAACAGCGCAACATATGGACCTTTAATTTTGTGGACTGTCGTGAAACATTCTAAATCCACATATATAAATTAAAAGGTAAATGTAAAGCCTAACACATAAATTCAATAAAAGGAAAGAGAAATGGTAAAGGTACAGTGCTGTCACAATGGCGTACAAAAATCCCCCTTGTTTTCTACTTCGTCTGCAAATTGTAACGTTTCACGTTGATAGTAAAGCCTACTGCATCAATACACGCTTTCTACTATAAAACGTGTACTGTATTTCTAAGAAAACCTTGAGCTAGGCACACTGCATAATGACCTAAATTAATACTTCCATTAATTTCATTTTATACACTACGTTAACATAAACGGAACTACAGATGGAATTAGGATAGAGAGAGTGAGGGCTGAAAGCAGGAACGCATGCAACACTAACACGCGTCTCGCGATATATAATTAATGCCACCCCAAGCGTAAGGCCAGAAGCACTAACTTTTTTCAAATAGACAGTGATAAAAAACACTACAACTACGAGAGTTAGGTTTAAAAACCTGTAAAATGCTTATTGGGAAACATGACATTCTACTGTTTTATGTCTGAAATCCTGACATTAGTATGACAGAACAGTCGAAAAGGCAGGACAGGTGGCGGTTCTAAATCGATAAAAATAAAATAAAAATACACGACTATCCTAGAAGAAAATGCATATTTTGAACGCAGCCCCTTAGCCCCATTAAATTTATATATTTGGGTTTCTTAGGACTTGCTGACAAAGAATATGTTAAGTGTTACGCAAATAGTCTAGGAATTAACAAATTATAGCCAAAAGAAAATAGTGAGGGTGTCAGACAACACCAAATAATAATCGCACAGTGGCATGTTTTGAAACCACTATTTTACGGGAAATGGGCCACCATGTAAAATCCTATTTGATTGGATAGAAGTAAATGTAAGGCTAAACACGATTAGTCGGACTACAACTACTAATTTTCGTTGTTAGGGGAAACGTGAGAAGGGTAAAATTTTTTGAAAAGCTGTGTAAACATGGCCCGATTGGTTAGACCCGCCAATATAGTCAATTAGGAGCGTCAGTTCAGTGCCACATTTTAAAATAAACTTACTAAGAAACAGTGCGTTGAGATCCAGATCATATTTTTCTAAATAAAAGTCTGGGACAGAGGCAGATCGGAATTTGTGCCATTATTCATCGCCAGTCAACGTATTTGTGTATTATTTCCATGAATTGTGGTAAGCTTGACATATTTGATATCTTTTTAATGAAAATTGAATGAAAATTGATAATTTATGTCTGTATATGTGTGTGGTTCAGTAGCAAACATGAGGCAAGGCCTAGATAGTGCTCCAAGCTGAACAGGACGTGTCGGAGAAAAGTAAAACTGCATGGAATTGCCAAACAGTACACTGACACCTATCTTATTGACTAGAAAGAACTAATGCTGGAATTGCAGAGGCGTAGTAACCATTAGGGAGGAGTATACTGGTGTAAATTGTTTCAGATGAAGCTAGCAGTTGGCCTACCGCTCTGAACTCAGTGTTTGTTATGTATTGTGTTCAGTATGGAAATAGATTATAAATTAGATCTGAAGTAGGAGGTACAACCTTCTTGTTTCAGGGACCGTGGTCCTAAGTTATTGAAGCAGCACCTGGTCTGAGTTTTGCTGAATCCAGAGGCTGACAGCATACTCCTGCCTGGGTCCAGATAGCGACCAGTGAGGTGTCTCCAGAACACAGGAAGCAATCGAGCAGAGGAGTCTTTTCCTGCCGCCATCACGAAAGATAAGCTTCTGTGGCCAGAGTAGCTCAACATTATGTGCCCCCCCCCCCCCCCCCCCCCCCCCCCCCCCCCTCAAAAATTGACAGTATATTTAACACAGAGGGACAATAAACTGTTGCAAATGACAGGAACTGTGAACTTTTCCCAATACTATTTCCAAGATAATCAAACACTTGAAGTCATGATGACAAACAACAACCTAGCGTGAAAAACAAAACCAGTATTACCTCATATTATTACTTCACAACTTACACACATAGGATAAGAATAATAAAATATGTCAATACGAAGATTATATTTATAAACTGTGTACATACTACTTGTAATTACATTTGATTGTGATTCCTGGTTCACTGTGTAGTTGAATCAGGATATCCATTATTGAAAGAATTATTACATATATATTTGAAACTTTACACTTGACTCATTTAAGATAGTCTTATAGAGTGTTATATGTGTGTGAGTGTCACAGTGTTGTAAAGTGTTGTGGAATAAATTAAATTGTTTATCTGTCTGTTGTTGTTGTGACTTACACTTCATCATTTTCATAACCCTAGACATTTAACGTAGTCATCACAATATTCCAGAATAATTCTGACTGAGGTATAAATGTGGTAGCAAGTAAGGTTATCTGTAATACACCACACTTATTAGATACAGATACCTTCACAGCTGATCTCAGTCAGTATACTCCCCCCCCTTCCCACTTCCACACACACACACTATCGCACGCGCGTGCACAGACAAACACACAACTGACAACTACATTTAAAAAACTGTAATTTACAACTGTTACCAAGTTTTAAAAAAAAAATAAAAATAAAAATTACCTTTCCGTGTAATATACTGAATAATGAAATCCGTCTCCTGTGCTCTGGACTCGTTTATCGCAAACTGATAATGTCATTAGTGTGACGTGTATATGTAAATATAGCCTACATTAATCCTACCACCTTTGCTCCTCATTTAGCGGTTACGTTTTGCTATGCAGTCACCACGCAATTAGCTGTCTTTTGACTCATATTTTAGCCACTCCTATTTTTCCTGCTTTCGCGAGCTTGCGAGCTTGTTTACATACTTTCGAAACTATCATTCATTCAGAGGAGCGAAGAACGCTTGTCTAACGGAGCTTTCACGCAAGCGGAGCTGTCAATATTACGATGACGAGCAGAGTGCACGCGGAAGGTACAGCGTTTGAAGTTTCCTTACGAGGGGAGCAAATCCTGTGATGTTTATACACTCAGGGGACTAAGTATTTGACCTGCGGAAACGGAGGAAATCAAAGAAAGCCCATTCGCATGGCCCATGTCTGTTTAATGTCGTTTCGGCATCACGAGCGAGCGATCAGGGAAATCTTTTATCTCCGAAGGAAACCTCGCTGATTTTCCCGCAGGACGAAAGTGTGAATCGTTGCACCAGTTAGAGAAATAACACCATAATCTGTATAAATACTCCATCCTCTCAAAGTCAGTTATTTAGTCGCTCAGAAATTTTTGGATAATCTAGCTCGTGATTCTAGAGCCATTGTGAAAGTGTGTTATAGCATTCCGTGGAGATTGTTTCCTTTCTGATTGCGGTAATAGAAATTAGCATTTACGCGATTTAATGTGTTAAGTTTATCATTATAATTCACTGGGATTTTATAAGTGCTAAAACTAGCGTATTAAATAACGCATAACTATTTTTTCCAGTTGTAATGTAGATTTAATCACCCGCTATCACCCAGAAAGAGATGTTTAACTGACTAAATAATACACTAGGCGACTGATAATTGACGGAATACAATTCACTTCTATCCATTATGTGTAATTATATAAGTGACTAGTGTAATATCATGTGGCGAAACAAATAGCTAGTAATGTCAAGCGATATTTTTTAAAGTAGTCATAATTAAATTAACACTGATATTGTGCGCTGAGTGTTTTATCGGGCGGGAGGGGAAAGGCGCATACCTAAAACCCAACCTGTACCAGTTGAGCGAAGAGTGATGAGATAGGCTAAGACACATGTGCCTTATAATTTAATTAAATGACGGAGAGGATAAGAGATCTTACCCCTTACGGGTGATAGGATAGGATATTGATATTGTGGTTAAATGTTTTGTTTTCTTCCTAAATTTAGTACTGATCACAAACCAGTTGCCAGCGGTCTAAATAGCACCAGTAACAATTTTTATTGGGTCTTCGATGTTGACTAGTGCGGTTCTCTTGCTTCATCCAGAGAGAGACCGAAAATATAAACAATAGGTAATCGTAACTGGGCTTACAAAATACCCAAATTTTTGCATTCAATTGTATCAGCCCGCTGTGGCCAAAAATATATATAACATTTTTCCCGACTACTGACAGTCGAGTTTTCAAGTGAATTTATCCAGGGAATTACGTTGTTACACAATCGGCACTCAACCCCAGAGTGGAAAATCGATAGGATATACCATCATCGTCACCTTTTTCTTAAACAGTTTACCAATCGGATGTTTCCTTTAGCTATTGGAAGTACTGTCTACTGTCTACATTAGATCGCGGTTTATATTTTGCTACCTGAACTATCTGATGTGACATTTTCAAATCCAATAACGCACCACCAAAGTAGGCGTTCCCCATTGGGAAAATTAATTATTCGTAGAGGAACTGGGACTCACTTCGGAGAAGCACAACACTGGATTATGTTACATGTACACTAATGTTTACGTTCAATAGGTTGTTAACCAACTAGTAGGTACGCGAGATTGTATGTGGCCACAGATTGACAGAGTGAGAGAAAGAGGAGTGAATATTTCCTTTTGTATAATCATTGTACCCACTTCTTTTTTGTTCGCTAATACTGTTATTTTACGGGATAGATTACCTCGGAACTTTGTTCTTTGCTTTACTGTCTATTCTATACCCTAGTGTTAATCTTTGACCTTTTGGGTTATTAACTTCGTGCGGGATCTTTTCTGAACAGAGGGGAGGGCACTTATGGGGTTATTTTCATATATCTGTAACACTTGATTTATATTGATTTCTATATGTTTGATGTTGTGAGAAGTTTAAGTGATAATAAACTAAACAAAACTTAATTTATCGTGTTGGTCAGCCCAGCCCCAATCTCCATTTACCATAGTTTTCATGTCTGTGAGTCCTATTGTCACATAACTGTGTGTGTGCGTGAGTAGTTAGCTTATAATTGTATTTATAGGGAGGTTGGATAGATTGTCTATTACCAAAAGATATTCGTATAGATAGGCTGGACTAGAGAATTCACTCATTCCAGAGACAGATCTTCACCTTAATCTATTCACTCGTTGAATCTATTCTAACACTTTCTGTCTCAGATAACCCCACTTTTTCTGTTTTATTCAGACGGACCAAATATATCTCTAATACCTATCTAAATGTACGACAATTAGCTGATCGATTACATTTGACTTAAATTTAAAAACAACAAAAGAATAACACTAACAAGAAGAAAATAAAAAATATTTAAAAAAATATTTTACACACAGACTTTTAATGCACTAACAATAGCTCTGAAACTTGGCATAGTTGTGTATTCCCCATGACAATACAATAATCAGTCGTAAAAATAATAAAATGAATAAAATTAATATTATTATTATTATTAATTTTTTTTTGGGTATTGTATCATCGGTGAAATGGGAGATCTGCAAATAATCAAGGTGTATTCTTTCCAACAAGATTATCTTTCTTGAGAAAAATATTGAAACTTCTACCCCTCTCCACACTATCGCACGCGCGTGCACAGACATACACACAACTGACAACTACATTTAAAAACAATGTAGTTTTAAACTCTTATAAATTAAAAAAAATAATAAAACGAACAAAAAATATTAACTTTTCGTGTAAAATACTGAATAATGAAGTCCGCCTCCTGTGCTCTGGACTCGTTTATCGCAAACTGATAATGTCATTAGCGGATCGATTACATGTGACTTAAATTTAAAAACAACAAAATAAATAACATTAAAAAGAAGAAAATAAAAAATATTTTAAAAAATATTTTAAACACTGGCTCTTAATGCTCTAAAAAGCCACAAATAATTTCTCAAGGAGTTTATAGCTTGCAGTCAACAAATGTAACATCAAATTGACAAAAAGCCTGGTGCGCTGATTCTATACCCTTCAAAAGAAGTTAAGGACCATTTTTATTAAGGGTGCAAAGTGAAATGAAAATGAACAATAAAAACACAGCACTTCAAAGTATAACATGACAACCTTATCAGTGACAATCAACACTATTTTCATGCAAGCCTCTGAGCGACATTTCGGACAGTAAGACCTTCCTGCAACCACGCAATGGCTCTTCCTTTATCCACAACACTCAGCTTTCGTCGTTGAGGCATATTGTTGTGCAATGGTTATGCAGCACTTGTGTTGCTTATAAAGACAATTTTGTGAGTACAGCTCAAGACCAACACTATAGTCTTCCACATGCATCACGCATTTTTGGAATAGCAGGTATTATTTTCATGCTCAGACATCATTAAAAACACCCACATTTTGGTGTCTCAGCAGCATTTTTTCAGCGTGCTTGCTGAGCTAAACACTAGCCACACGGTATGCTGGTGGCCCACGCAGCACGCGTTGAATGTTTGTCGGTCGAGAAAAATCAATGTCAGATTAATTACTTATGAAATATAATTTTTATAATTTTTGGGTCATTTTCACCTACTGGTCCTTAACTTCTTTTGAAGGGTATATATGGAATTAACTTCTGCTTTATACTTTATTACACACTTATGGATAAAATATAAGATAAGCGCTAAAGTGCCCCACGCTTTTTGTCAAT
The DNA here is from genome assembly GCA_024509875.1 of Oreohelix idahoensis. Taxonomy (NCBI): domain Eukaryota; kingdom Metazoa; phylum Mollusca; class Gastropoda; order Stylommatophora; family Oreohelicidae; genus Oreohelix; species Oreohelix idahoensis. Next base: position 338,353 of record JAMPIV010018779.1, on the reverse strand, counting down.
TTGATGTTACATTTTTTTTACTGCACGCTATAAACTCCTTAAAAAAATTATTTGTGGCTTTTTAGTGCATTAAAAGCCTGTGTTTAAAATATTTTTTAAATTTTTTATTATTTTATTCTAGTGGTCCTGTGCTCTAGCAACTGGTTGTTTCTGTAACCTTTTCTGTACATGATGAGGTTGCCAGCCGCATGTACTCTGGTTGCCTCCTACAACATGCTAGAAGGAGCAACGGCTTTTTTATTTCTTCTTTCCTCAGTGGCCTCAACCCTAACAATAGGTTTCCTCAGTGGCCTCAACCCTAACAATAGGTTTCCTCAGTGGCCTCAACCCTCTAACAATAGGTTTCCTCAGTGTATGTCCTATCTAAAACCTGATTAGTTTCTAGTTCCACTGGTATTTGTCTGGTTGCTTCCATCAGTTCCACATCGGTGATCATGTCTTGCCATCTCAATGCCTCTCTTCTACGTAAGCATGCATTTATGAAACTCGTTCACTTCTTGTTTCAGCGCCACACGATAGTTCATGTATGAGCTTTCTTCATACCTGTTCACTCAGCTAGGTGGCAGTATTTGTGATTAAGAAAAGGACATTAGTGTAGTTAACGTTTGAGCAACAGTAAAAAGAAGCTGATGATTGGTTAACCGTATGTTATGTGTGTGCGTTTTCAGAAGCCTAGTACATACAAACTGTGTAGATGACCATAGCGGTAAGCTTAAAAGTAGCCCCTAAGCCACATTTGTATACCAATACCTACACAGTAGCTTTTCCCATTCTAACATCACTCAGCGAAGTCTGAAACATATTGTGTTTCATCGCACATATACAAAAATCCACTCTCAACTGCGGCGTCTTCAAGACTAGCGGTTATTCATATGTCACGATGTACTGTCACAGCAAGGTGATGGCGCCGTTTAGTTGGTCCTAGGTTTGATTCCCAGTAAGCCTATCACTTATATTTTCTTTTCTGTTGTCTAGTGTCATCCTTTATGTCCAAAGAGCACCTGTTAATTACCTTTATTTATTTATTTACTTATTTATATTTGACACTTTTGCATGAACTTGATATTTATCTTACAACTTGACAACAGCTGCCGGTGTTACCAGTGACGATCTTATCAATTCATTTCTCCAACACCTTCTCTAACAGTCATATTCTCCTTTTACCAGCAACTGGCATCACGTCAAGTGGTACCAGAATTAACAATTTTAATGTCATTTATTGAATGCAACAATTCTTTGTCAATGGAAGTAAGAAAGAGAGTTCTTCATTGTTAAATAGAACCAATCCTGACATATGGGAGTGAGTCGTGGGCAATTAGTAAACAAGTCCGGAAAGCACTAGAGGCCACAGAGATGTGGTTTTACAGAAGAATGTTAAAAATACCATGGACAGCCAAAAAGAGTAATAAGGATGTTCTCAAAAAGGCCAACACGGAAAGGAAACTTATTTTACAAGTTAGAAAGAAACAATCCACTTTTTTTTGGGGGCATGTTATGAGTAGAGGAAAGCTGGAATATATCGTAACAACAGGTAAGATTGAAAGAAAACGAGATAGAGGAAGACAAAAAGTGCAAATACTGGACAGTTTGACAAAATATGACGAGGGGAAATAATTGCTGAATGCTGAGCTCTTTCTGCTGCATGTCCTGATGATGTCACTAATTCTCCTGTAGTTATTTCATTTCTTACCTTTGAAAGGCCTGGGTGCTATTTTAATGGGTGATCAGTTTAGCTTTCAAGATGCAATGCGCGCCTTGTCCGTATTTTCCCGACAGTGTTTTTCTTTCATTGTTTCGTTTCAGGACGGTTCACTGAGACAAATAGTAATAAAGAAATTTGTGCAGAAGTTATATTATGCATTGATTGTTCTTATCGTTGAACAGAATCGACATCACTGCACTCCGGGCAAACCCGTACGTGCGCAGTCTCCCTCAGTATATGTTGAAGAGTGTGAATGCTTACTGTTTCTGTAGCTCGCTGGTTGTATACACGACGGATGTATCATCTCATACGTCCATCTCTACTAGCCTTACGTGTAATGTCAATTTCCTACACTCTTAACCTTGAAAATTCATCTATTCCAGTGTCATTCTCTAACAGGCGATCATTAATTGTTCTCTGTATCTCTCTTATAACATCAACACTGTAGGTTCTAATGACGATGTTTGTACTTTTCAACATGTTATGTCATGCTTATAAGTAATTAATGTTAATATGAGTGTGCTATATTATTATTTTACTTTACGTTGAATTTCTTGAAATTGATATGTAACATGCAAATGAGAATAAATGAATTCAGTATGAAAGGTGAGAGAAAGGAAGGGCAGAATGTTAGACGGGCCTAGGTGCCCAATTCTCAACCCTTTGAAAATAAAGTTCGTTCGTTCGTTCGTTCACATATCCATATCCAGAGTCCCCACTATAGGTGCTCTTGATGCTAGTCTGTCAGCTCTCTCATTACCTCATATTCTATATAAAGATAATATATATAATTCCATATATAGAATATTATGCATTGAAAATGAGTATACGCATTTTTGGGATGCGCGCCTATATATATATATGAGCCGCGCTGGTGTAATGGCTTCGGCGTTGTACTGGCGACCAGGTGTTCATGGTTCAAACCCGGGCGTCGGCGTTTGAAGAAATGTTTACGGCCGGAAATTTGACTGAATAGCCTGAACGGCTCCTGTGATAAACCCTCTGTGGATGGGAAGGAGCGAAGCTCCTGACCGGGTTGGAAGGAAAGTCCTCAGGTTCCCCAGCCTCGCAATGACATGTCATTGGGCCGAAGGGCTGAAAGCCCAAGTGCTGCTGGTTAAGAAAAAAAAAAAAAAAAAAAATATATATATATATATATATATATATATATATATATATATATATATATATATATATATATATATATATTATATATATTATATATATATTATATATAAACTGCTCAAAAAAAGTTAAGGCCACTTTCAATTTTTAGGTCATTTCAACTAAGCTGTTTTTTTTTAAACCTGAACACTCAGTCAAAAAAGTTTTGCTGCATTGTGTTGCATGCTTAAACAATGTTTGTTAATATGACAATAAATCAAATCTGTGTTACGTGTGTGTACCTTCAAGGTCAATCAAATGTACGTGGTGGAAAGGGAAATAATGCATGTTTGAAAATGCTTCCTATGGCAAAGCCTGTTGATAACATTGCTGAAATTTGCTTTTAACGTGCAAGTCGTGACTATAGTGAACACATGTCACCCACTTTTCGGAAGGAACGTGCAATGGGTATGTTTGTAACATTTACCATTTTAGCCATGCTCAGCGTGTCTTGCCGTCTTGTGGTAGACCTTGGACGTCCTGACCTGCGTTGTTCTGCGACCCTGCCAGTTGCATTATAACGATCACGCAAAGTTTGTATGACAGAGTGGGCAACTCATAATTTCCTAACAACTTCTCTCTGCCCTACATCATCCTGCAGCCATGCCATCGCTCTCCATCTGTCAACATTGGTCAAGCGTCTTCGCTGAGCCATGGCTAAAATGGTAAATGCTACAAACATACCCATTGCCCGTTCCTTCCGAAAAGTCAGTGACATGAGTTCACTATAGTCACGACTTGCACGTGAAAAGCAAATTTCAGCAATGTTATCAACAGGCTGTGCCATAGGAAGCATTTTCAAACATGCATTATTTCCCTTTCCACCACGTACATTTGATTGACCTTGAAGGTACACACACGTAACACAGATTTGATTTATTGTCAGATTAAGAAACATTGTTTAAGCATGCAACAAAATGCAGCAAACCTTTTTTGACTGGGTGTTCAGGTTTAAAAAAAAACAGCTTAGTTGAAATGACCTAAAAATTGAAAGTGGCCTTTGACTTTTTTTTAGCAGTATATATAAGGTGACCAGACGTCCCGGTTTTTCCGGGACAGTCCCGGTTTTCGACAATTTTTGATAATTTGTCCCGACTTTTTTTTCGATGCAATCCGGGACGCCAATTTGTCCCGGTTTTGGATGAATTTGCCAATTTGGCATAAATCTCACAGATGAAAAAATAAATATTATTATTCCGTGGCTGACTTGAGGGAATTTTTAATTATTAGTGACCTGGCGCCGAAACAGCACAAGAAGGTTGTCAGGACCGCGAATTAGTTTTGTAGTTCCAATGTGATATTCGCAGTTATTTGAAATTTTAGGTAGTGGTAAAGTACCAAGATTTTGCGTACGGTATACGTTTATTTATGAAGGGAACAGTACAATATGCTGGAAGCACGTCACAGCCCTTTGACATACGAAGTGGCGTTAAACAAGGCTGTGTTCTGGCTCCGACCCTCTTCGGGATCTTCTTTGCCCTACTCTTGAAACATGCTTTCAGAGATGCAACTGAAGGAATATGCCTTCACACTAGGTCGGATGGCCGTCTGTTTAATCTTTCAAGGCTGAAGGCAAAAACAAAAATCAGAAGGGTCACTATAAGAGACTTGTTGTTCGCTGATGATGCTGCAGTCGTCACTCAAAGCCAACAGGAGCTTCAGAACTTGATGAATCGCTTCACTGAAGCATGCAAGGACTTTGGCCTCACAATAAGTCTAAAGAAAACGAATGTGCTGAGTCAGGATGCGGGTGCTGCACCAGTTATCACTATCGATAACTATGAATTGGCAGTGGTGCATCACTTCACATACCTAGGGTCTACCATCAATGACAAACTCTCACTGGATACAGAAATCGACAGCCGCATTGGCAAAGCTGCAGCTACCTTTGCCCGCCTCACATCGCGTGTTTGGGGAAACTCCAAACTCACAATGAAGACCAAAGCTGCGGTATATAATGCCTGCGTCACCAGCACACTCCTATATGGCAGCGAGACCTGGACGACCTATGCTAAGCAGGAAAAAAGGCTCAATACCTTCCATTTACGGTGTTGTCATGAAATATTCTAATCCACATATATAAATTATTAGGTAAATATGAAGCCTAACAAATAAAATTAATAAAGAGAAGAGCAATGGTAAAATAACAGTGCTGTCACAAAGAATGTACTCGAAATCCCCCTTGTTTTCTGCTTCGTCTGCAAATTGTGACGCTTTCACGTTGATATAAAAGCTTACTGTATTATTACCCGCCTTCTTCAATGAAACGTGTGCTGCATTTCTAAGAAAAACATTGAGAGACGTACAACATTAATTATACTTTGCGTTACCAAAACGAACGAACAGATGGACAAATCACGCGTCACGCGTAAGTCTACATGCACTAATTTTTTTTCAGACGGACAGTGATAAAATACACTACCCTTTCCCAGAGTTAGGTTTATAAATCATAAAAAAACTCTTATTAGAAAAGATAACATTAGATGGGTTTACGGTTGAGAACATAACAGTACCCAGACAGCACATCTTCGAAACAGGAGGTAGAAGAAATTGCATATTTTGAATGCAGCCACGTAGCTCCTTTAAATTTGTATTTTTGGGTTCCTTAGGGCTTGCTGACAAATAATATGTAAAACGTTACGCAAATAGTCCAGGAATTAATAAATTATACCCAAAATAAAATATTGAGGATGCCTGACAGCATGGAATCATTTCTGCTCATAAGATTTTTTTTTAACGTGTTTGAAAAAAATTTACGTTACAGAAATAGCCTACCATGTAAACTCCAAATTGATTGGAGCGCAACAAATGAAAGCCTAACCACGATTGGTCGGGCTATAAATACTATCTTGGTTGTTAGGGGAAACGGGGAAAGGTAACATTTTTTCAAACACTTGTCGAAACGGGGCTCATTGGTCAGACTCGCTGATATACACACTTGGGAGCGTTAGTTCGAAACCACTTGTTTAAAATAGCTTGATAAAGCATCAGTGCGTTGAAGCCAGCATATATTTGGCTAAATAAAAGCCTGGAAGATAAGCAGATGGGAATTTGTGCCAGTTTGTGCCAGAATTCATTGCTAATCAACGTATCTGTGTTTATTCGTATGAATTGTGGTAAGCTTGAACCATTCAATATCTTTTAATGAAAATTGAATGTGAATTGTTGATTTATGCCTGTATATATATGTGTAGTTCAGTGGCCAACGTGAGGTAAAGCCTGTAATGCTCCAGCCTGAACAGAGGGTGTCGGAGAGAAGTAAAACGGCATGGAATGGCCAAACAGTACACTGACACCTGGATGATTGACTAGAAAGAAATAATGCTGGAATTGCAGAGGCGTAGTAACCATTAAGAAGGGTAATACTGGAATAAAGTATTTCAAATGAAGCTGACAGTTGGCCTAATGCTCTGAACTCAATGTTTGTGCTGTGTTGTGATCAATGTAACAAGAGAGTTTAAGTTAGTTATGAAGTAGAAGGTACATCCTTCTTGATTTCAGGGACAGTGGTCTTGATGGTACTGAGCAGCACCTGGTCAGAGCTTTGCTGAATCCAGTGTCGGACAGCATACTCCTTGGTCTTTTTAGCTATCAGTGAGGTGTCTCCTGAGCCCAGAGGAGAATTCGAGCAGAGGAGTCCTTTCCTGCCGCCATCACGCCAGATAAGCTAACTTGGCCAGCTGAGCTCAACATTATGTCCCCTCATCTTGAACTGACTTTGTAAAATTAACATTAAGAGGGGAATTTACTTGTCTTAAAATCAGGAACTGTGAACATCTCCAATACTAGTCCCTAAAGACAAACTATTGAAGTCATGATGACAAATACCAACAGAGCTTGAACAAAACAAAACCAGTATTACCTCATTTTACTACTACACAACTGACACACATAGAACATTTGTAATAATATATGTCACTACAATATTCATATTAAATACATTCTGTACATAACTTGTAATTTAAATTGATTGTGATTCCTGGTTCCCTTGTAGTTGAATCAGGACACATATTCATTCATGCCAGTAATGAATACATATTGTTATTTGAAAGTTTATCAGTGACTCTTTTAAGATATCTTTGTAGAGTGTTATATGTATGTGAGTGTCACAGTGTTGTCAAGAGTAGTGGATTAAATTAAATTGTTTATCTGTCTGTTGTTGTGACTTACACTTCATCATACTCATACCCTAGACACATAACGTAGCATCACACTATTCCAGAATAATTCTGACTGAGATATATAGATATGTGGTAGCAAGTAAGGTTATCTATAATACACTACTCTTAATAGATATAGATACCTTCACAGCTGATCTCAGTCAGTACACTAAGTTCCCTATAAGTATTTATAACATCCCACTTCACCACATATATTGGGGTCTCGCTCTTGGGATTTTTGAATCTTTAACTATTAAAAATATTGGGGGTAATTCACTTCAGGGAATATAAGAATTAAAAGGTATCCTTGGGTGGAATTAAATAAGGTTGAGCTCACGGTGCCTGTGTTGTCCATTAGATATATAGTTAGAAATTGAATTGTTGGGTAGACATTATAAAAATTTACCTGATAGACAATGGCGGACCTGGCCAAATTTCGATCTGCTGCGGTTCAGACTGCAAAAGAGTTAGGATTAGATGGGCAAGTTATGGTTGCCTATGTCACAACGGAATGTGACAAATTTATTGAACGCGAAGAAAGAAGATTAGAAAAAGAAGCCGAAAGAAGGTTAGAGGCTGAAAGGGAAATTAAGAGGTTGCAAGCTGAGGCTGAGACTAAGAGGTTGCAGATTGAGGCTGACAAGGAGGCTAAGAAATTGGAAGCAGAAAGAGAAGACAAAAGATTAGCTGCAGAAAGAGAAGAGAAGAAATTAGCTGCAGAAAGAGAAGAGAAGAGATTAGCTGCAGAAGGGAAGCAGAAAAGGAGGAGAAGAGATTACAAAGGGAACATGAGTTACGACTAAGGGAGTTTGAGTTTCAAGGCCATGCTCCTGAAAATGGTGCCAGTCCCTTTGCCTCTGATGCTACGGTTACTCAGGGAGCCTCGACCTCAGCTATGAACTTTCATTTAGATCATTTTGTTGAGAAAGACGATGATATTGAGAGCTATATAAATAGGTACGAACTATTAGCTACCACGTATGGTTAGAGAGAGAAAGGTGGAGCTTAAAGTTATCTCAGGGACTTCGTGGGGCAGCTTATGAAGTTTTTGCAAAAATGAGCAGAGGTGATCAGGAAAATTATGACATGCTAAAGCAGGCTCTTTTGTTAAGGTATGAAAAGAATGCAGAGTTTTACAGGAAAAAATTTAGGAATGCTAAACTACTGTCAGGTGAAACCTATCACCAGTTCTCTGCACGAATCGAGACATACTTGGAGAAATGGACTTCTCTGGGGAAAACCCAAGATCTTAAGGAAATGGTCCTTATAGAGCAACTAAGAGAGTCCATGGCTCCAGACCTGAGAAAGTTTCTCATGGAACAAGGTGCAGAGAGGCTGGGTGAGTTGCTAAATGTTGCTGAAAGGTATCAAGCAGCTCAAGCAGAGGTAACAGGTAATAAAAAGAAACAGGTGGATAACTTTAGGGCACCACAGAACTTTAATAAATTTGATCCTAGGGATCAAAATAAAGGTAAGCACCAATTTGATAGGCCACGGTATGAAAATAAAAATAAATTCCCACAATTCGATGAAAGGAAATATAATGAAAGAAAATCTTTCAACCAAGGAAAAAGGTGGTGTAAGAATTGTCAGATGGACAATCATGACACTGACCGTTGCAGAAGGAAACCTGTGTATATGGCAACCCTTCAGGTCAGGTCGACCTCAAGACAGGAGGAGGATATTATGTTAGATACCACTCCAGAAGAGATGAGGAAGGCACAGGCTGGGGATAAAACACTCAAGCCTTGTTTCAGAAAATTGTCAACTTGTCATACAACTCCAGGCAAGGGAGATTTTACATGAAAAACAAGTTGATGTATAGGAAGACTGGAGCTAGATCCAATGGTCACGGACAGCTGGTTCTTCCAAAAAGATACTAGGACAGAATTAATAAGGAGCCTACATGTGAAACCAGATGGGGACCATGAGAAGATAGGTACCATCATTCAAAAGGTGGCTCACAATTATTATTGGCCCAAAGCAAGATGGGACATTGAGAATTTTGTAGAAAGGTGTAGCATAGCACATGAGGGAACACCCACAAGTGGGAACATGGATCAGGACCTGGACACGCCCGGAGCAAAATCAGGCCTGATAATAAAAGAAAAATAAATTTGATAAAGTGGACCAAATGGAATGGGAAGCCCCTTTTCACGGACAAGCTTCACTTAACTGTTTTACAATGGCCACTATGCGGAGAGTGCAAAAAGATGTCTTACCCCAGGATAAGCCGACAATCCCTCAATCGGACTTAAACAAACTGGAGGAAGAAGATGTAGAGAGGAAATCTCTCATCAAGAATTTTAAGAGGGGAGAAAGCCCCAAAAGAAAAATTGGTAGCGGTCGTTTTGTGAATGATAATTCTGGGAGGAAAAATCATCACTATAAAGCTTCAAGTGGAAGAGACCATACCGGTGCATGGACAAATAGGTCCACACAATTAAAGGTCCATATGTAGCTTTGTTAAGAACGTGGACTGATGAAAAGGCAGAGGAAAACATTACATCTTCATACCAGTATGTGAATGAGCTGACCACTCGGTTAAAAACTGGCTGGAAACTTGCCAATGAAAATTTGAAACAAGCCAGGAAGAAACATGCTGCCTATTATAACAGGAAGGCGAAAGACAGAAATTTGGCTGTGGGAGAGAAAGTACTGCTTCTTTTGCCCCGGAGTCAGAATAAGTTACAAATTGGATGGCAGGGTCCATATACAGTTCTAGAGAAGGTGTCTAGAACAAATTATAAGATAGATAAGAAGGGGAAAGAAAAAATCTATCATGTGAATCTCCTGAAGAAATATTTGGAAAGAGAACATCAGGAAGAGACACACTTGTTGACCTTGTCCATCGCCATGGAGATGAAAAAGGAACCACTTTCATCATTTGAATATCCATTACACCCCTGTGAGACAGCAGCACAGGTGAAAATCAGTACACATTTAACGAAAACTCAGAAAGAGAGAGTGCAACAGGTTCTAATAATCATGCAGAGGTGTTAACAGACCGACCAGGGCATACAAACCTATTGGAATATGATATGAAACTCATAGACTCCACACCTGTCTGTATGAAACCATATTCGATTCCGTTTGCTAAGGAAAAGCTTTGAAGGAAGAGATAGACTATCTGTTGAAGGAAGGAATTATTTCGCACAGTGAGTCTTCGTATAGTTCCGGGGTGGTACTCTTAAGGAAGCCCTCTGGAGAACATAGACTCTGTATAGATTACAGGAGACTGAATGCTATTACAGAAGGACAGGTGGATCCATTGCCGGATACAAATCAGCTGTTTGCCAGACTAAATAAAGCTAAATATTTCTCAAAAGTGGATCTGAGTAAAGGATACTATCAGATTCCAGTAAAGCCTGAGGTTTAGACCATACCTAGCTTTTAGTACCTCAGAAGGACACTATGAGTTTAATAGATTGCCATTTGGATTGAAGAATGCGCCTAGTGTCTTCTCTAGAATGATGAGAAAATTATTGGATCCTCTGAATAATCCCTGTATAACAAATTTTATGGATGATATCCTTATAGCAACAGAAACATTTGAGGAACACATTGACTCTCTGAACATGCTGTTTACTCGACTTAGGGAGGCAAATTTAACAGCCCGACCAACCAAATGTTGCGTTGGATGTAAAGAATTGGAATTTTTGGGACACACAGTTTATCAGGGAAACATGACCCCTGACCCAAAGAACTTAGAGAAACTACAGAAAGCCCCGAGACCACAAACCAAGAAGGACGTGAGATCCTTTGTCTCATTATGTGGTTTCTACCAGAAGTATATCAAAAACTTTAATTCCATATGTGCACCGTTAACTGAATTGACACGTAAAGGACATCCAGATCGCATTACATGGACACCACAATGTGAAATGACTTACCAAGAATTGAAGGAAAAGCTCACAAGTAAACCCATTTTGAAATTACCTGACTTAAGTCAAGAATTCATAGTAAGGACGGATGCAAGTAATATTGGGCTAGGTGCAACTCTACTACAGAAATCAGATGCATTGGATGGGGAATTAAGCCCAGTGGCATATGCTAGCAGAAAGTTGAATAAAGCTGAAATCAACTACTCAACTAGCGAAAAAGAATGTCTTGCAGTAATATGGGCAATAAAGAAATTCAATATTTATCTATATGGGAAGGCATTTAAGTTGCAAACAGATCACAAACCTTTATCGTTTTTAGCACAGGCTAAGCATGAGAACTCTAGGTTACTCCGATGGTCTTTGCTTCTGGCTCCATATAATTTTAGCATTGAGTATATATCTGGAAAAACCAATTTGGGAGCTGATTTTTTTAAGCCGCCATCCGTGTGATGAGAATCACCGTAAACCCCAGAAATAATAATAAATTTCTCTATGTGTATATAGAATAAAGGACTGACATATAATGTCTGTTTTAAGAGGGGAGGTGTCATGAAATATTCTAATCCACATATATAAATTATTAGGTAAATATGAAGCCTAACAAATAAAATTAATAAAGAGAAGAGCAATGGTAAAAGAACAGTGCTGTCACAAAGAATGTACTCGAAATCCCCCTTGTTTTCTGCTTCGTCTGCAAATTGTAACGCTTTCACGTTGATATAAAAGCTTACTGTATTATTACCCGCCTTCTTCAATGAAACGTGTGCTGCATTTCTAAGAAAAACATTGAGACGTACTGCGTAATGACCTAAATTAATCCTAACATTAATTATACTGCGTTACCAAAACGAACGAACAGATGGACAAAAGGATAAAGAGAGAGGGGAGGGCTGAAAATCAGGAACGCATGCATCACGCGTGTAAGTCTACATGCACTAATTTTTTTTTCAGACGGACAGTGATAAAATACACTACCCTTTCCCAGAGTTAGGTTTATAAATCATAAAAAACTCTTATTAGAAAAGATAACATTAGATGGGTTTACGGTTGAGAACATAACAGTACCCAGACAGCACATCTTCGAAACAGGAGGTAGAAGAAATTGCATATTTTGAATGCAGCCACGTAGCTCCTTTAAATTTGTATTTTTGGGTTCCTTAGGGCTTGCTGACAAATAATATGTAAAACGTTACGCAAATAGTCCAGGAATTAATAAATTATACCCAAAATAAAATATTGGGGGTGCCTGACAGCATAAAATCATTTCTGCTCATAAGATTTTTTTTTAAACGTGTTTGAAAAAAATTTACGTTACAGAAATAGCCTACCATGTAAACTCCAAATTGATTGGAGCGCAACAAATGAAAGCCTAACCACGATTGGTCGGGCTATAAATACTATCTTGGTTGTTAGGGGAAACGGGGAAAGGTAACATTTTTTCAAACACTTGTCGAAACGGGGCTCATTGGTCAGACTCGCTGATATACACACTTGGGAGCGTTAGTTCGAAACCACTTGTTTAAAATAGCTTGATAAAGCATCAGTGCGTTGAAGCCAGCATATATTTTGCTAAATAAAAGCCTGGAAGATAAGCAGATGGGAATTTGTGCCAGTTTGTGCCAGAATTCATTGCTAATCAACGTATCTGTGTTTATTCGTATGAATTGTGGTAAGCTTGAACCATTCAATATCTTTTAATGAAAATTGAATGTGAATTGTTGATTTATGCCTGTATATATATGTGTAGTTCAGTGGCCAACGTGAGGTAAAGCCTGTAATGCTCCAGCCTGAACAGAGGGTGTCGGAGAGAAGTAAAACGGCATGGAATGGCCAAACAGTACCTGACACCTGGATGATTGACTAGAAAGAAATAATGCTGGAATTGCAGAGGCGTAGTAACCATTAAGAAGGGTAATACTGGAATAAAGTATTTCAAATGAAGCTGACAGTTGGCCTAATGCTCTGAACTCAATGTTTGTGCTGTGTTGTGATCAATGTAACAAGAGAGTTTAAGTTAGTTATGAAGTAGAAGGTACATCCTTCTTGATTTCAGGGACAGTGGTCTTGATGGTACTGAGCAGCACCTGGTCAGAGCTTTGCTGAATCCAGTGTCGGACAGCATACTCCTTGGTCCTTTTAGCTATCAGTGAGGTGTCTCCAGAGCCCAGAGGAGAATTCGAGCAGAGGAGTCCTTTCCTGCCGCCATCACGCCAGATAAGCTAACTTGGCCAGCTGAGCTCAACATTATGTCCCCTCATCTTGAACTGACTTTGTAAAATTAACATTAAGAGGGGAATTTACTTGTCTTAAAATCAGGAACTGTGAACATCTCCAATACTAGTCCCTAAAGACAAACTATTGAAGTCATGATGACAAATACCAACAGAGCTTGAACAAAACAAAACCAGTATTACCTCATTTTACTACTACACAACTGACACACATAGAACATTTGTAATAATATATGTCACTACAATATTCATATTAAATACATTCTGTACATAACTTGTAATTTAAATTGATTGTGATTCCTGGTTCCCTTGTAGTTGAATCAGGACACATATTCATTCATGCAGTAATGAATACATATTGTTATTTGAAAGTTTATCAGTGACTCTTTTAAGATATCTTTGTAGAGTGTTATATGTATGTGAGTGTCACAGTGTTGTCAAGAGTAGTGGATTAAATTAAATTGTTTATCTGTCTGTTGTTGTGACTTACACTTCATCATACACATACCCTAGACACATAACGTAGCATCACACTATTCCAGAATAATTCTGACTGAGATATATAGATATGTGGTAGCAAGTAAGGTTATCTATAATACACTACTCTTAATAGATATAGATACCTTCACAGCTGATCTCAGTCAGTACACTAAGTTCCCTATAAGTATTTATAACATCCCACTTCACCACAGGTGTCTACGCCGCATCATCGGCATCTCGTGGAAAGATAAAGTGACTAATGTCGAGGTGTTGTCAATTGCTGGCCTTCAAAGTATGTATACACTGCTTAGATAGCGCAGACTTCGCTGGCTTGGTCATGTTCGCCGCATGGAAGATGGTCGCATCCCAAAAGATATCTTCTACGGACAACTAGCAGATGGCAGAACAGTTGGGCGACCACAGCTGAGGTTCAAAGATGTGTGCAAGAGAGATATGAGGGCACTGGACATGGATCCAGCAACATGGGAGGATGAAGCTGCCGATCGCACTGAGTGGCGATGCTATTTACGGCGCCAACTCAGATTGGGCGAAGAGAGGCTCACACAACAAGCAGAGGAGGGGAGAAAACGTCGAAAGGAGCACCAGGAAAATAAGCAGCTGAGGGCTGTCAGCTCAGGGGCGCATTCCCATAGTCAGTTATGACTGAAGGGGCTATTATTATTATTATTATACGTTTATTTAATTTAAACGGTGAACTATTTGTGCATATTTTGTTATTGTTGTAAGAAAATGGTACCAAAGCGTAAATGCAGTTTCAATGAAGATTTACAAAAGGAATATCTGTTTATTAAAAAAAGAGTACATCAAACTTCAATGTACGATGCAATATATGTGCCTCCGGGTTTTCGATAAGCCATAGTGGACGTGGTGATATTAAGAACCTCATAAGCAGTGAGAAACATAAGAGAGCCGTTGTTACAGCTGCATCAAGCTCGTCGTTAACCACTTTCTTCAGAGCTGATAAAATTGGTGACCAAGAAGAGCAATTAGCTGCTATAGAAGGCGCCTTTGCATACTATACAGTGCTACACAATCATACTTTCAGGTCTATGGATTGCACATCAAAATTACTTCAGGTTACTTTAGAGCCAAAATTTGCATGTGCACGTACGAAAACAGAAGCCATTACTCGAAATGTCTTGGCACCCCATATTCTATATGAGTTAAGGTGTGACCTAGAAAAGTCTACATTTATTTCTGTACTGACAGATGCATCCAACCACAAAGAATTCAAGATTTTTCCTTTGCTTGTCAGATACTTTGATCACAGTAATGGAGTGAAAATTAAAATATTAGAGTTAAAGTCATTGCCAGGTGAAACATCTGATATTGTAAGTAGTTTTCTTAATGACTGCATAACTGAAAAGGGTTTAGACAGGAAAGTAGTTGGATTATGCGCAGACAACACAAATTCAAATTTTGGAGGTGCTGAAAGGAAAGGACAGAACAATGTTTTCAAAAAACTGCAAGAAAACCTTGGACATGGTCTTATAGGAGTTGGGTGTGCAGGTCATATTTTCCACAACACTGTTCGAACAGCTGCAGATGTACTGCCTGTTGATGTCGAGCTGATTATTGCTAAAATTTATTTACTCTTCAAATCATACACAGTACGAGTTGAAAGACTCAAGGAGTTTTGCCAGTTTGTGGAAACAGACTTCCAGATGATCTTAGGTTATGCTCAGACTAGGTGGCTTGCTCTGCTGCCTGCTGTTGAAAGGGTTCTTCAGATGTTCCTGACTCTAAAATCATATTTTCAATCTCAAGACAGATGCCCAGTTTTTATCCAGACATTCTTTGAAAATCCTCTATCTGAGGCATGGCTTGTTTTTGTTCACAGTCAGGCCTCTCCATTCCACGAAGAAAAGCAAAAAATAGAGGGACAGACGGTCACTGTGTTTGAAGTCATTGACAGCATCAACAGGTTGAAAACTATTTTGAAGTCCAAACTGGAAGACTGTTTCTTGCCATCAAGAGTTAAGCTAATCTATGAAAAGCTGGAAATGGAAGGACTTCCAAAGGAGGATGTGAAAAAGTTTCATGCTAGCGTTTCTTCGTTCTATGAAACAGCTTTCAATTATTTGAATAAATGGGCTGCAAAAAATTTTCAACACCTAGAATCCTACAGCTGGGTAACGCTGAACAGAATACCAATTTGGGCAGATATTGAGATATCATCATCACTAGTGATTCAAACATTACCTTCAGCCCACTTTACAGAAACTTAAGTTTATGACGAATATGTCTATATGAAGCAGTTTGTTACTTTTCAGAAAATTAGTGAATGGAGTGCCAAAAAAAAAACATTGCCACCACAACGTTGGATTGAAATGGTTTCCCACTTCAAAAACAATAATGTGACATTTTCAAATATTTTGAAGTTGGCAGAGTTTTCTTTTCTGTCTACCTGGAACAAATGCTGCCACAGAAAGAGTGTTTTCTTTGATGAACAGCTTATGGGCAAGTGATAAAACACAGCTAGGTGTTGAAACTTTGAAAGCTATGTTGACAACCAAAGTGAATTGTGAGGAAACATGTGTCGAGTTTTTTAAGATGCTGCTTGCAAAGAAGGACCTATTGATAAAAATCCACTCATCTGAAAAGTACAGTAACTCAGCTTCACATTAAGTAAGGATTATTGATGTTTTTCTCTCTTATTAGTTTAAGTAGTTAAACTTATACAGTAAAATGTATGTTATTCAATGTTATTCAAATGTATATATAAAATGTATATTATTTTAAATTGACATCAACTTGATTTTTCCGGGACATGTCCCGACTTTTGACCTTTTTTTTTACCCTTTTGTCCCGATTTTTTGCATTGAAATAGGTCAAATCTACTATTTTGTCCCGGATTAGGGTTTTGAAAATATGGTCACCTTAAGTATATATATATGCTGTTAAACCACGGACAAATGTTCATAAAATGAAATAATGTTAAGACTACATGCACAATATGGTTTTGTCAAACTATCCTTCAATATGTTTCAGTTTTCATACCACAAATGATACCGATGACGACGCAGGAGTTAGTCACACGCCACAATTTTCAGTTTTATGATCCACAAAAAACGTGTTAACTGCGGCCGGATGACTGGATGGAATTGATGGTTTACAATTTACATGTTCTATCAAAACTGCTTGCATTACTAGTAACTTCTGGGAGGCTAAGTCTTATGATGTCGGCAGATGCAGTTATTTTCTTGCGTTGTCTGCCCCTGGATGTAATGATCCTGTGTTGGCGTGGCACTCCCTGGTAGATGAGGGAATAGCCATTCTTGTTGTGTTCCAGTCGTACCAACCAGCTGCCTCAGTTAGGTGATGATAGATTGAGACACTGCAAGCCTTCAAGATACATGTGTTTACCAGGACCTTCTTTTAGCGACATAGTAGCTTTTCCCGTTCCAAAATTACTCAGTTTTCATCGCCCTCCGCGAGCTCGTAGAACGATGTTACCCTAGTGGCATTTTAACAGTTTATGAAAAAGTCTGACAACGATGTAGCTAATGATGTGTGGATTCTTTGTCGTTAAATGATGCATTTGTTAAGAGATCTAATCACGTGCATCGACAAATGCTGGATTTTGAGAACCGTCTCCAAATGAAGGGTTATAGTTAAAACACTTCTCTTAACACTGCTCATATTGAGTAGAATATTCCCATACTTATGGAGTGGACAGTGGAGGTAGACTATTGCTACACATAAATGTTAATGTAAAAATATTAGAAAAATATTGTACAAAAAGGCATAGGTGTTGTTCGTCCATCACGGGTGATGAAGACCACTCTGTTCATCCAATTATTTAGGAATATGTTAGGTTAGTCTATGGGTACGAAGGTGACTGATGAGCCCGATGCGGGCCTGGAAAGATCTCGGACAGTGTGGGCAGGGAATGTTTGCTTCATGTGAAGGTTTTATTACACGGTCCTTTCTAGCTTGTCTCCGCTGTTCCGCTGCTGCTCTTCTGGATGATTCGCATGCCGCTGCACCTTTACGAAGAGATGTGCGCCAAGCAGTTCGGTCTTGCGCAGCAGCTTCCCATGTGTCTGGGTTTATGTTAAAGGTTTTCAATGACGTCTTTAACGTGTCTTTGAAGCGCTTATTTTGGCCACCATGGGAGCGTTTACCCTTCTGTATCTCACCATAAAAAAGTATCTTTGGCAGTCGATGGTCTGGCATGCGGACTACATGACCTGCCCAGCGAATCTGTGACTGCATCAGAATAGTATCAATACTAGGGATACCAGCTCTGTCAAGAACGGCGGTATCCGGGATCTTGTCTTGCCATTTGATGTTCATTATCTTCCTGACAGACTGTATGGAAGTGGTTTAGCTTCTTTACGTGGCGCCTGTATACAGTCCATGTTTCACATGCATAAAGCAGCACTGGAAGCACCGCAGCTCTGTACACCTTCAGCTTTGTCTGTAGACTAATGCCACTTCGATGCCAAACGTTGGTGTATAGTCTGCCAAATGTGCTGCTGGCTTTGGAGATCCTGGTGTTCACCTCATCATCAATGACAATGTTCTGGGATAGTGTGCTACCAAGGTATGTGAATCTGTTCACAACATTCAGTTTCTCACCATTAACCTTGATGATTGGCTCAGTATAAACTGTGCCAGGAGCTGGTTGGTACATGATTTCTGTTTTCTTAGTGTTGATGGTAAGCCCAAAGTTGGCGCAGGCTTCGGAGAATCTATCCACACTATGCTGCAGATCAGCCTCTGAGCCAGCATTGAGGGCACAATCATCAGCAAACAGAAGATCTCTGATGGTGTGTGATTTGACCTTGGTTTTTGCTTGAAGCCTCCTAAGGTTAAACAATTTTCCATCAATACGATAACTAATGTCGATTCCTGTGTCCCCGTCTCTAAAAGCATCAGTCAGCATAGCAGAAAACATGATACTGAACAGAGTCGGTGCAAGTACGCACCCTTGTTTAACTCCATTTGAGACGGGGAAAGGCTCTGATAGCTCACCGTTTTCCTGAACTCTAGCCTGCATTCCATCATGCAGTTGCTGCACTATTGTGATAAATTTCTTTTGGGCAGCCATATTTTGCCATGATCTTCCATAGACCCTCTCTACTGACCGTGTCGAACGCCTTTGTCAAGTCGATGAAAGCTGTGTACAGGTCACAGTGCTGTTCTTGGCATTTTTCTTGTAGCTGTCTTGCAGCGAACACCATATCTGTGGTTCCACGTTCTTTCCGGAATCCACACTGACTTTCAGGTAAAAGACCTTTGTCAAGATGAGCCGTAAGGCGATTCAAAAGGATTCTGGCGAATATCTTCCCAGCGATTGATAAAAGAGAGATGCCTCGATGATTGTTACAGTCTTGGCGATTACCTTTACGTTTATATAGATGTATAATTGACGCATCTTTGAGATCGTTTGGGATGGTTTCACTATGCCACATTTGCTGGAAGATCATGTGAAGTTTCTCTATCAGAACTGCACCGCCATCTTTATAGACCTCAACAGGAATTCAATCGGAGCCGGGGGCCTTTCCACTAGACAGTTGACGAATCGCTTTCTTAGTTTCCTCCAGAGTTGGTACATCATCTAATGCTTCATTTATAGGAATTTGGGGCAGGCGGATGATGGCTTCGTCGTTAATAGATGATGGCTGGTTCAGAATATTATTAAAATGTTCAGCCCAGCGTTGGAGCATTTTTTCCTTGTCTGTAATTAGTGTTTTTCCATCTGCATTAAGGAGGGGAAATGATCCTGATGATGTTGGACCATAGACCGCTTTGAGTGCAAGGTAAAAATTTTTCAAGTCATGGCTGTCAGCAAAGCCTTGGAGCTCATCTGCTTTATTACTCAGCCATGAATCCCGCATCTGGCGTAGTTTATGTTGGACGATTCTACGCATGTTGTTGAAAGCGTCTTTCTTTGATGTAGATTTTGGATCATTTAAATATGCTTCATGGAGATGGTGTTTCTCAGCCAACATCTGCTTTATATCATCTGAGTTCTCATCAAACCAGTCATTTTGTTTCTTGATGGAAGGACCCAGGACCTCTGTAGCAGTGTTGTAGATCTGCTCACTTAGGGCTGCCCAATTTGTTTCCACACTTTGGCCGTCTAGCGAGATAGATTTGAGACGGTCTTCTAAGGTGTCAGTAAATGACTGTTTGATTTTTGTCTTCTTTAGTTTGGTGACATCCAGCCTCTTTTGAGTTTTCTTCCCCTGAGGGCGCCTGGCTGGTTGGATACGAATTTTAAGTTTAGATACAATGAGGCGATGATCAGTCCAACATTCGGCACCACACATGGACTTGGTCACCCGGACATCTTGCCTGTCCTTCTTCCTAACAATTACATAGTCAATTAAGTGCCAATGCTTTGAGCGAGGGTGCATCCAGGAGGTCCTGTTGCGGGTAGGAAGTCGAAAAATGGTGTTGGTGACAAGGAGGTCATGTTCTGCGCAAGTCTGGAGGAGAAGAAGTCCATTGCTGTTACAGCGACCCACGCCGTACCTTCCAATAGTGCCATTCCAGGAGATGTTATCTGAGCCTACTCTTGCATTAAAGTCACCAAGAATGATGAGCTTATCTGCTTTAGGAACTGATGCAATGACTGCATGTAGTTCTTCGTAAAACTTATCTTTGACGTCATCCTGGTTTGTCATAGTTGGAGCATACGCGCTAATGATGGTGGCATGTTTTCTTCCATAGAACAGGGGGATCTTGACCGTCATCAGTCGGTCATTTATTCCCTTTGGGGGCCCCGCTAACTTGCTGACAATTGCTGTTTTGATTGCAAATCCAACCCCTGCTTCTCGTCTTTCTTCAGTTCCTCTTCCGCTCCAAAAGAATGTATAACCTGCACCCTTTTCGCAAAGTTGGCCCTCACATGCAAGTCGAGTTTCACTCAGTGCTGCTATGTCAATGTTGTACCTGGCCAGTTCTCTCCCAATCAGGGCAGTTCGTCTCTCAGGTCTGTTTGCTTTAAAGTCTTTGTTAAGGAGAGTGCGCACATTCCATGCGCCTAGAATGAGGTGGAAAAATCTGTCCTTTCTTTTTCTTATATGTCGCCCGCCGAAGTAGGGTACCCACCAACCGCGGTAAGCTGGTTAGGTAATGGTGGAGCAGGCAATGTTTAGGGCACCTTTTCTAGCCCCTTCCTCATGCCATGGAGGTGAGCAGTGCTTTCCTAAAGAGGGCTGCTCAGACACTCAGGGGGCTGCCGAATCCCACTGCTGCTCCGATATAAAGGCAAAAAGGCATAGGTAGTTCTATATTAAATACTGACGTAGGCGAGTGATGTGTTACAGATTGAATCTACACCAGGTCTCAGTTTCAAGAGGTAGGGTGATCAGCTTCCTTCCTCGCTGTCATTGCCTTCCATAACTCTAGACAGAGAGAAAGATACCCATTTTTTACAGCTGGGTAGAATGGAAGGTGACGCCACCTGGTTTTGAGCCTGATCCTTTTTCCACGAGAACCTAGTGCTGTAACCACTCTACTACATAGGCGCTCTATGAGAGATACCGCATAGATAGTGCTCACACGTAATTCTGATAATAAGTGTTCAGTACCTTTCACTGAACAAGTATGAGATGCATTCATTGAGACTACGAAGCCCAATCCAAAGGTAGTCTACTTCTGGGGGAAATAATAATATAACATTTTGGCCGCTTATACAGACAGACAAGTGAACACACTTCCCAACCAGAATTCTCTACCAGAACGTTATTACAATTTACCTTCATTACATGCTTCGCTACATTTTGCCAGCTTAATGATAACTACAGCTCCCTTTATATAAGGATTATTTTCTCTCTCATTTTTTGCATGTCTTTTATCATGCGTTACTAGTTTGGGGGGTGAGGGGTGGGGGTATTGTTTTCAATACAGAAAACCACATTTTCAAAAACACACATATCTATCTATCTATCTATCTATCTATCTATCTATCTATCTATCTATCTATCTATCTATCTATCTATCTATCTGTCTATCTGTCTGTCTGTCTGTCTGTCTGTCTGTCTGCCTGCCTGCCTGCCTGCCTGCCTGTCTGTCTGTCTGTCCATTATCTATATATATAACTCATCACTCAGTGTCTTTTTCGATTCTTACGGAGAATGGAGCCACCACTGTAGCTGGTCCTCTTGCAGGAAGCCTGCACAACGCATTCACATGCTGTTGCAGCGGTGGTTTCTGTGACTATTTGTTTTACATGATGGGATTGCCTTCCTCACGCAAATCTTATATTAGTCAGCCTTGTACGAAATGCCAGAGGGAGGAATATATATATATATATATATATATATATATATATATATATATATATATATATATATATATATATATATATATATATATATATATATATATATATATATATATATATATATATATATATATATATATATATATATATATATATATATACATATATATATATATATATATATATATATATATATATATATATATATATATATATATATATATATATATATATATATATATATATATATATATATATATATATATATATATATATATATATATATATATATATATATATATATATATATATATATATATATATATATATATATATATATATATATATATATATATATATATATATATATATATATATATATATATATATATATATATATGTCGCGAGTGAGTTATGTAAGAATCTGCCTGAGACGAAAACCAAGTCGGTGTGATGTCAGAGACACGACAAAGGTCTGAGAGAGGTCTGAGATGATAGAAGAGAAGTGGTGGTGGATAGTGCTCTGCTAGGAGATAAGGTTTTTACACTCAGAGGGGGGCACATAACTAGGTGTCGTAAAAACGCCAGAAGAGCGATTCGTTTCTATTTCTATTACCAGTTATTGGTGGTACCAGCAGAAAGTACTATCTCTGGAACCCAGTGAAGGTAGAAGTGGACTGACGTTGTGCGAGACGCCATCATAAGAGGGTCTTATAGACAGACGCAGAACCAGCTTGGCCGTTACTCCTTGACGTTCTGGGAACGTGCGGCACCTGAACTGTGACCAGAGACGAGCGCGAGCAGAGTGAAAAGAACCAACCCATAAGGAGGATTAGAATCATCATTGGCAACTAAGTTAACCTATATGCTGCCACTTGAACCTCTTTTAAAAAAACCATCACCCGAGTGATGAAAACTTTATTTTGTAACTAACTATTATTTCTTTCTTTTTAAACTGTTAAACTTAAAGTGATTATTAAATTTTGTTATTTCTAATTATACCAATTTAACTTCGATTCAATCATTTTAAATGTACTACATATTTGTCTCAGTCAAAGTTACTAAACACACACTCTAAACAGAGCTTTATTATAATAATAATTCCGCTGATTAACTCAGAGGTGGGGGCTTAACGAGCTAGAATAAACCATTGCTTCAATTCTTCATAAAAGGTGTCGGCAGATTACAGAATTAACGTGCTCAGCAACAGCCAGCATTGTTTTCGCTTATCTGAATATCTTGTGAAGACTCCCAGGTGATAGAAGCTTTACTACTCTTCTATCTATATTTCTGCCAAGAGTAATCTTGTGTAAAGATAGACTCCATTGAAGCCTATAATAGATACTCTTGAGTTTTGGCCACTGTTGGACCACTACTGCAAAGCAGGGGAGGCAATACCGTCACATACTCCAAGTCCTTCTCTGTTGGCGCTCGCGCGTTGATACTCCACTGGGATCTCAGCTCTGGTTGGCTGATCGCAAACAGGAACGTTTTCAACCTCTCCGTTTCCTGAACTGCTAATTCATCCGTGAAATAAATGCACCCGGCTGTAAATCCAGGTGCTCGAGAGGTGCGATGGAAACACTCACGATACAATAGATGCTGAGGAATAAATCCACGTTCTGTATTGGCCCACTACTAATGTAGCAGCCTTAAATAATAGTGGACGACGTAGCTTGGTGGAAAAGTAAACTGGTGCCTATGGAGCGGAGCTCCTATTACTTAGTGGTGGACGAATTATTTATGTTTTCCAAGAAAGGGCAATCACCAATGGGCCCGTAATAGGGTGATGATAATAGGCACTACTGTAGTTGGTGTGCAACCCAGCTGTACATAGGCCGTTATTCCACGAAGGCAAAGTCAGGCTGGTAGCTCAGCGGTCTACCGGAGATGACAGGGGTTTCAAGACTGTCAGAATCTCCCACTCTATAATAGCAGGCAAGCAAGCGTTAAGTCTTCTAACTTCTCACGACAGGAATTTTTAGGACTGAAGCAATTAGAAGCAGAAGTATACGGTATATATGTTAATAGTAGGGTTGCAGGTGTGCGCGCGTGGCTAACACGTGCGTAGAGAACAATGCGTAATTATGACTCACATAATTCTCCTAACGACAAGCTACAAAGAATTAGCGTAGCAGAGTAAAGATTGTTATGCATAGAGTCCCAGAATTTCTGGCATCAAACACAGGGAAGTTTAGGAGACAGTCATCTCAACAGCGCATGTGTCTTCGAACAAGTCGCTCCTTTGCCCGAACTGCCACGTAACATGACGGAACTTCAGGAACAGTTTCCCGTGTTTACGTGCAAAAAAAAAAAGAAGAGAGAAACCGCCAATAGATGGCGTAATAAGTTCTGCACGTGGACAGCGAGGCGGCTAACCTTCCCTGGTCTCAAAGAAACAATACGGAGAGTTGTAACCACTTCATAGATTACTCTGACCAACGTAACAGGCAAGGGGAGGTAACTTGTTCTAGTAAGAGTGACAGCGAGCACTCCCCCTTTCATCTTCAGAAGAGAAATTAGAGAATGAAATGCGAGTGGTAATAACAGTCAAGAAGAAATGAAGGGGTGGGGGTTTAGCTCCACCCAGTGCCCAGCAAACTCTTACCCAATTCTGTCACAATATATATATATATATACACGTAGTCTATATAATGTCATCAATATTGCAATGTTCATGCTAACTATTTGGTTTGTATCACAGAGTTCCAGTACACAGTTTGATGCTGTGTGGAGCTGTTGGTGTCTCCCTGAGCATGTTCTTCATACCTGTCTGTGACAACCTCAGCTCCCTCATCTTTGTTCTCGTCGTCATGGGCTGGTGTATGGGTTGCCTAGACTGTCTGGCCAACTTGAAGATTATCCAGATGTTTGGAAAAAACGTCGCGCCCTTTTTACAGGTAAGAGTTGACTAAACAAGTTTCACCACTTTATTATTTCATATCTTATCTACCTTTACATTTTTCAACTTTTTACAGTTCTACCTTCGTCTGTTTTCTTGACAACATTCCTTCACTCTCTGATCGCTGTGTATTCTTCCTTCTACCCGTCTTTTCTGTTTCATTTGTTTGCTGTTCTTGGTACTTTCTATACTGACTATTTCTGTATACCTCGCTGGCTGTTTTATGTGTAGCTTTCTGTTGACATGTATCATTTTTCATTGACCATGTTAGTCTGTTGTTTCAAGTAAAGTCACTATAACACTGGAGCTCATGTTCCACTAAGTTTCAGTCCGGAGTTTTTTCCATCCCAAAATGTGAAGATTGTGTGTTTTGAGTGTTCATCTCTTTCATTTTTAGTATTCCAAACTCGTAGAGTATTTTTATAGCCCCTGACTCCACACTGTACCAGAATGTCTTCTCCACTTTTACCCATATTGATAATATGCTATATTTTTTCCTAGAAATCGTCTCAAGTCTCTTGCACGATGTTACCTAGTGTTCTATTGCCTTTTGTCGTGTCAATACTGCGTGCTATAGAATGATTAACTGTTTATTATAGAATGATTGACTGTTTAATATAGAATGATTTACTGCTTGCAATAGAATGATTAACTATTTGTTATAGAATGATTAACTGTCTGCTATAGCATGATTAACCGCTTGTTATAAAATGATTAACTCCTTGCTATTGTAACCGTTAGAGTGGTTAAGAGGAAAAATTTGAGTATAATTATTTTTATGAGATTGACTTTTATGCTTAAGATTAGCTGACTTTATAGTTGTAGTTTAAGGGAAACAATCGATAGAACGAGAACAGGGGGTCAAGAATAGTGCTTACGTTTCTGGCTAGAGAAGTGCTGTGTTTTGTTTTTGTCTGTGTTTTTTTTTAATGGTAAGGTGAGCAAAGAGACTTTGCAAGGGGAATTTATATTCTGGTGAGTTGTTTGTCAGACAAAGTTGTTCAGGAGTGTTCGAAAATAGTTGTAGTTGTAAATCGACGTTTTAGCTTAATTCAGTCAGTTCCAAGATGCGATAGCGTTAGCAGCAAGTTTTGCTTTGAGTTGTGATAGAGTTAGTATCTAGAAGTGACAGCGAATTGGAGTTACATCGGGTCGATAAGGCAATAAATGTTTTGGTTGATTCTACGGTGGTAGAATAGTGACTTTCACCCAGAAGCCCGAGCGCATTTCTTGCCACATTTGTGTACGGCAGTTTGTCATTTATTGTGAGGACAAGATGTCAGTGTTCCCAGTGAAAGAAAATGTGTGTGTGTTTCGAAAAACCCAGGTACATTGAACATTATGTGTCTATAACTAGTAGTGAATTAGTAGTGAAACTAGTAGACAAGCTGACAGTATAGCGAGTAGAAGATAGACTTGGTAAATTTACATCCCTGGCGTTTAGGCCAGTTTCGCTAAGATACGCCAAGGCAGAAACAGAAGAAATATGTATAAATGAAGAATTAGATGGCAGGGAAAATCTTGACAACCTTGGTTCTCACACTATGACTACAATAACCACTACAGACAGATGTGATAACTGAAGCAAGAGAGAGAGAGAGAGAGAGAGAGAGAGAGAGTATGTGTGGTGGATTTGGTGTTATAGATGTTATTATTTAATAGTATTTGTCTACCAAAGTGAGGTCAGCTGTGTAGGCCCCTGAGGTTAGTAGTTGATGGTTAAGTATTTTCAGGAAACTTAGCTGCTACCACCCTATGATCTCACTTGGCTCTATATTTTTATTTATTAGTTATGTGACTACGTCTAAGTGTCTAGGGTAATGAAGATATAATGCAGTGTAAGACAAATCAATACAAATACACTTTAATTCTATCACATAAATAGGACTGGGTCAATACAACAACCACATACAGACTAACACTCTATGATATATCTTATAGAAGTCTGTGGCTGAATATTATTTAATAGACTATATTACAATTTTATTTGCCCTGATTCAGAATTTTCTGAGTCAGGACCAACAACAAAATGAAAATTATGGTTTTATTTACATAAAATTAAATACCACAATGGATCTTCTGTCCATATAAAGCAATATTACAATCTAATTATATTTAGGTATTACTATAGACTAAGTTAACACTGGTAATTAATGGTGGGTTGGGGTATTTTCATCATACCCTCTCTTTTCTATATCTCTTGTGGAATGTTTATTCAACAGTCTATTATTTTATTTATTATGTTTTAATACAAGTGGATGAACTCTTAGTGCCGACACAAGGGCACTTATTTTTCTGTTGGTAGTAGTTATGATGCTGACAATCTCCTATATTTCATGGGTTGATTCGTGGTAGACAGCGTGTACCAGCAAAAATTTTAACCGAATGACCAATCTGACACAGTCCCTGGTGTAGAGTGGTAGACAGCGTGTACCAGCAAAAATTTCAATTTCTCTCACGAAGATAAATACACCAGGGTTCTGGCACTAGCTTAGTACCAGAATAAAAACCCTGAAACAAGGTTATGATTCTTTATAACACAGCTACAATATCATTCCACAAGTAATACTTGGTATAATTCAATAAAAAGAAAAGGGTCAGATCCCTCTGACCAACCCATTTCAACCATTTTCCTCTGAGATAACATCTCATACCAGTGCTCCTATTCTTCTCCCTAATGGCTACACCGCCTCTGACACTTCAACAATGATCCTCTCCCATAGGGTAATGTGGGTTAGCCTTCCCACTGGTAACTGTGGAAATCATTTTAAGTTATACAACTCATGTCAGTTCTACTGCGTGTGAGCAACACCACAGGCCCTGCATAAGTCTGCTAGGGGACCTATGTACTTAGTCGCAAAACATTCCCAATAAAGCAGTAATTTTTGTAATAACAAGGTTAATAAATTCGTTCTTACCACAATTCAATGGAAATATCACAAACATACGTTGGCTGGCATTAGCATTAATATATAAGTTCAGCTTTGCCCTCGTCCAGACTGCCAAGGTTTTTTTTATTTCACTCTTAGCACTGCTGTTCTCAACGCAGCTTGCATACTAACAATTATGTATCAAATGGCGACAAGCCTTGGAAGCTTTTTGCCAATATCACTAGACTGGCCCAATCACAGCGAGGGTCTAGCTATTCAATTCAAATTTGAAAAAAACAAAACTCCAAACATACTAGGAGTGAGTCTGCAAAATATATTTAGCTTTTTGGCCAACCAATACCCTCCTTCCTATACTCCTATACTAAACAATCGGATTTGAATCACTCTAATGCCTCTTTTTTTTAAACTTGCGTCCCCAAATAATGTTATAAATAGAATGAGCAAAACAACAGTTCGTAGATATATAGTATTATTTCAATATCTTGGTTAATAATTGGGCTACTATGTATATTAAAACATATTATTGCTCAGGAGATTCTAAGCTATCCTTATATATGATTTCTATGGCTATATTCGTTGTCGTTTGGATTTTCATATTCGTCACTGTTAGTCGTCAATTATATACTTTTCCATAAGTCGGCCATCTTTACCCCCTTCTCTATCATTTTTTATTCAAAATAAAACAACTTGTTTGGGTTACGTCAGAAATACACTATGTGGTGGATTTTGATATTATGAAATGTTGTTGATATGTTTCTTTATTGTACTGAATGAGGCCAGCTGTGAATGTCCCTGATGCTAACAAAATTAGGGTTGAGTTATCAGGGTACCTTGCTGCTACCACCTTATGGCCTCAAGCAGACTTATTCTTGACTAGTATGAATGATAGCTACGTCTACTGTCTAGGGATATGCAAGTGTGGTGTGATGGTACTTTAACAATAATACACATCTATACAAACAAGTATTAAGGTCTATGATTAAAGGAAATAACACCTGGGATAAATTTGTACAATTAATAATTTTCTGTATGATTTATTTGGTCCTGAACCTAGTATTCTTCTGGTCAGGAATTTAAAATGAAAAGAATTCAAGATATATACAAAATTGGAAATTTTAGACCAAAGGGACAAGTGTCCAAACAAGTACTGTTAAACTATACTAACAGTGTTACTGAAATTTGTCTATTACTGGTTTCTAACACTGGATGGCGGTTTGGGATTCTATAATCACTCCCAATCTCTTTAATATACAATGTCACTGTTAAGTTCTCTGGGGAATTAGTTTATTCTTGTTATACAGGGGGGTGCTGGTCTTAAAGCTGATGTAGAGTTAGGGTGCCAGATATTTTACTTATCTGGGCACACTTGAACAGTCTGTACTTGGTGTCACACTATTTCGCTATGATAATGGCCAAAAGTAACAGGGTAGACTCTGCAGGTCCCTGTCACTACTGTGCATGAAACGACTTCTCACTGCTTCTCATAGACATCTGGCACCGGACTAGTGCCAGATAAAAACCCAGAAATTCAATGAAAAAACACAGGTACGTTGAATAGCAGACTCCAGATATACTGCTGGCTGAACTGTGATGCCTATTACTTTAATATATATTTGCTTTAATAAGGCTAATCACTTTTTCCAGAAATACACAACGTCCTGCTCTAGGGACTATCTTCTACAAATGGCGTCAAGCCTTTGAATGTACTCAATAATATGAAATGTTTTGACCAATGGGATCTACTACTAAGATTTTCCATTCAAATTTTTAAATCTAAGTTCCAATTTCGGTCCAATGTTAGTGTACTTCTGTCGGTCTGTCCGTCCGAACTTGGCATTCACCAAAAATAAACTTGGTTTTGGCCTAACACTACCAAAAAACATATTCAGTTTGAGCCATCCCATAATTTTTTTCCTCTCCTTGTCTACCCCTTTCTACATGTACCCTTTCTTGCCTTTTTCAAGGACGCGTCAAAAAATGTTACCGTTAGTGCAAGTCCAAACGAGCATGTGTTGGTCTGTCTGTACGAACAAATGCAGTCTTTTGTCCATAACTTTATTTCTATCTGTCGGATTTTTTATTCGAAAGCATATTACCCATCAGGACAAGACCAGCTCTAAGACTAGCTAACTTTTATGATCTTAAACCTATTAATAAAGAATTCAATATATTTTCCATTTTGGTGTTCGTTGTTTTCTAAGTTTCAACTACTTGAATGTTATAAAAATCATCGCAGATCTTCCTTTTTCCCGGCAGGAAGTAATTATGCGTGTGTGTATATATGATTCTACAGTGTGCCTTTTGTTAGAAAATGTATTGGACTTGGCGGTTTATTTTTTAAATTTTAAAGCTCGCGACATCGTTTTCGACACAAGCTAACGGCATCGTCTCGCACTGTCGGCCCGAGTAGCTAATTCAAATTTCTAACACTTGACAAGCCGGCAGCATGTGTCCGCTCTCTCAGTCTTATGCGTTCGTGTGTTTTATTCTTTCTATCTTTCCTGGAACCACTACGCTTGTCTTTTTTTCAAATTTTTATCGTTAACCCTTGACGGGCGGGTTATAAAGTCCAATACTACCAACGTTGCAGTAGGGTTTTTGACTATGTTCTATCCTACCTAAATCAATGCGTTTTCTGGCGCAGGGAAGAAGACGCGGTACAACTTTACGAATTCTATACATATTATTATGACTTTATTACATATAATTAATGATTTTATCGCTGTATCAATGTACTTCATCACACACTACTAGGCAGGAAATGAGAGCTGACTGTGTGTGTGTATATACATTTCAACTGCGAGAATATAGTACGATGCATGCATGTGGCTTTGCGTCTTGTTTTTCAAATCTGCTAAAGGCAATACTGTCGCGCGCTCATTACAATTTGGCGTTTCAAAACCCAAACGCGTGACAATGGTAGCATTTCTTCTGTCGCTCCTTCATCCACCTCCCTTCTTCTCTCTCTCGGTCTTGGAACAAATACTCCTTGACCCTGCAAAAATGTTATTTTTAATTCTCAAGGACGACTAGGAAAGCATGTAAGATTTGACGGCGAGATCATTTTCTAAGCATTACCACTGTACAAAATTCAGCGCTCTACTGCGCAGAAGACGACGATAGGCAACCACACACGGGCGGGTTTATTTATTTTCCTAGGAGTAAAATCTTACTGAATTTAGCGATTATCTCACAGATTTCGCTACAGAGAGAGAGAGAGAGAGAGAGGGGGGGGGGGGAAAGAGAGAGAGTGACACTGAGATTTTACCTACTGAATTTTGCTGTACGAGTCTGCCAATCTCAGGTGGAAGGATGGGCATATCATTTTAAAACTTTTTGCTGACCTATGTAAATAAAGTTCGACGTTAATATTTTCCTGCTGTCAGAGCGAAATCAATCATCAACTGTTCGTATGAGAAATGTTATCGTCTGCGAGAAAGAAGTTTTCTGATCACCATACAACAAGCTGCCTAGTGCTAGGGTAGTGATACGAACCATACGATAAACTAAAATAGGAGTAGGAAATAATAGACAAGCCATCGTGAGCGGTCACACTATAAAATGATTAACTCCTTGCTATAAAATGATTAACTCCTTGCTATAAAATGATTAACTCCTTGCTATAGAATGATTAACTCCTTGCTATAGAATGATTAACGCCTGCTATAGAATGATTAATTCCTTGCTATAAAATGATTAACACCTTGCTATAGAATGATTAACTCCTTGCTATAAAATGATTAACTGCTTACTATAGAATGAATAACTCCTTGCTATAGAATGATTAACTCCTTGCTATACAATGATTAACTGCTTGCTATAGAATGATTCACACAACACGCCTAAGAAAAATTCTCCGAATCTTTTGGCCGAATACCATCACCAACCAAGATCTGCTTACTCGGAGCAAGCAAGAGGACATGCACACCATCATAGCTGGCAGACGCTGGAGCTGGGTTGGCCATGTCCTCAGAAGAGACTCCGATGCCATCACAAGAACAGCTATGCTATGGACCCCTGAAGGAAAACAAAAGAGAGGCCGACCAAAAACAACTTGGCGGAGGGCTATGGAGGCTGAGATGCAAAGAATGAACCAGCGTTGGGGCACTGTACGAAGGA
This sequence comes from Oreohelix idahoensis, assembly GCA_024509875.1. Lineage (NCBI taxonomy): Eukaryota > Metazoa > Mollusca > Gastropoda > Stylommatophora > Oreohelicidae > Oreohelix > Oreohelix idahoensis. The sequence continues at coordinate 306,557 of JAMPIV010018779.1, read as the reverse complement.
TGGCCGCCGACCAAGCAAAGTGGAATCAATTTGTTGTTGCCCTACAAGACGCCAGCAGGCGTAATGGCCACTGACTGCTTTGACGGTCGGCGGCTAAGGATCAAAGAAAAAGAAGAAGAATATAATGATTAACTCCTTGCTATAGAATGATTAACTGCTTGTTATAGAATGATTAACTGCTTACTATAGAATGAATAACTGCAGACATAAATAAGTAATAGGTCTGTGGATGTCAGTTTTTATTGCACCTGCTCCTGTTCTCCACACTGTGATTCATTATTGCGTCTTAATATTTGTGGTATTATTTTTTATGTGGAAAAAAAAAAACCCAACGGAAACTGCTTGCAGCGAAGACATTAAAATATCGAAGTTGCTTTAGCACAGCCAACGATAGACCTGCACAGGAATACATAATCCTAAAAGGGGTAATCACGCCAGCGGTAATGAAAAAAAAAATGGATACCAAACAGGTGCCAAAAGAATATCCCTAGCAGTGGAGCACAATTAGCTTACTAATGAATCGGCTATCGAGCTGCCAGAGAAGAAGGGGAGATAAGTGCATGGGACTGGAACATTTTCAGCTGCCTAAAGCTGAGGCTGAATCTCTAAAAATATTCTCAAAACCCACTGCGGATAACCGGGAACACTCACACGCACAGAAAGTGTTCCACACAGCTTTTGTGCCAGTCATCCCTGTCATATGGAACCACAACGATTGGAAAATCTGGCTGAAGAACAAGTGAAGACAAACTATAAATTTCAAGGAAGTGAAAGTGCACTAGGTCACTGCTCGCTGCAAGATATATGAACATGCGACACCAGATAGACTTGCCAAAGCAGGTGCAACTAGCAAAAGGGGCAGTTACGAGTATGAAGAGATTCAAGCAACGTTGAAGACGATTTTTGGAGAAACAAAAAGTATTAATCTGTGATAATAGATCAAGAATAACTATAAGACTGAGAACTGGCCATTCTTCTTCTTCTTCTTTGATCCTTAGCCGCCGACCGTCAAAGCAGTCAGTGGCCATCACGCCTAGTGGCGTCTTGTAGGGCAACAACAAATTGATTCCACTTTGCTCGGTCAGCGGCCATCCTTCGTACAGTGCCCCAACTCTGGTTCATTCTTTGCATCTCAGCCTCCACAGTCCTCCGCCAGGTTGTTTTTGGTCGGCCTCCCTTTCGTTTTCCTTCAGGGGTCCAAAGCATAGCTGTTCTTGTGATGGCATCGGGGTCTCTTCTGAGGACATGGCCAACCCAGCTCCAGCGTCTGCCAGCTATGATGTGCCAGCATGCCAGCATGTCCTCTTGCTTGCTCCGAGTAAGCAGATCTTGGTTGGTGATGGTATTCGGCCAAAAGATTCGGTGAATTTTTCTTAGGCATGTTGTGTGAAAAGAGGACAATTTCGACATGTCCTTCTCTGTAACTCTCCACCATTCCGTACCATAGAGAAGCACAGAAAGCACACAGCTCTGATATAATCTTAATTTTGTGCTTGTGCTGTATTGAGAGGACTTCCAGATGTTGTTTAGGCTAAAAAAGGCTGTTCTTGCCTTATTCATTCAGATGTTGATGTCTTTGCCTGCCCCGCCCTCTGGTGTTACTATGCATCCTAGGTATGTGAAGGTGTTTGTCTGTACCAGTTGCTGATTCCTTACTGATACAGGCTCAGGGTTGCTCACATTGAGCATCATGACCTCTAACTTCTTTAAATTGATGTTCAAGCCCACCTGCTGGCTAAACTTATTAAGTCTATTCGTTTTTTCCTGAATGTGTTGATGTGAATGTGCTAGTAGTGCAATGTCATCTGCATATTCCAGATCTTCCAATGTAGAAAATGTAGTCCATCTTATTCCTCTTGGACTGCCCTCTGTTGTCTGGCGCATCACCCAATCTATGACTGTTAAAAATAGAGTGGTTGATAAGGGGCATCCCTGTCGTACTCCTGTCTTCACCTCAAAGGTTAGGTTGCTCTGCCCAACACTACACGTAAAGTTGGCATAGAGGCTTTTTATGATTGACACTATGCAGCTTAGAATTCCATAAGCCCTCAGTATTTTCCATAAACTGTCCTATGTATGCTGTCAAAAGCCTTTTCAAAATCAACGAAATTAATGTACAGCTGTCTTTGCCATTCTGAGCACTGCTCTATAATGTTCCTGAGAGTGAATATATGAACTACACATCTTCTGTTCTTTCTAAATCCTGCTTGTTCTTTCCTCAGTTTGTGGTCTACTGCTTTTGAAATTCCCTGTATAATTATCCTGCCTATGGAACTGAGAGAAGAGTGATTCCTCTCCAATTATTGCAGTCTGCAAGATCTCCCTTCTTGGGCAATGAGAACTGGCCATGTCAGACTGAAATGTTTTCTATTTTAAAAATGGCAATTCCACAAAATGATGTGTCTAAGAAGAGAACAGACGCAGACAATAGAACATGTCCACCTGTAAAATCGGCTCCATAAGAGAGGCAGACTGGCAACGCAGCCGTCACTAATACCCTTAGTTAATAGCATGTCAATGAGAGAGAGAGGGAGAGAGAGAGAGAGAGAGAAGCCTGAGAGACATCTCCTATTTGTGAGTGTGCTACACGTTGTTAAATGACGGCGATCAAGAGATGCACCGTTCTATAGGACTTTTTACATGTTAATGTATTTCATTTCTGCTTCCCCTGTATCTCCTGAATAACAGTTCGTCACTGTCTGCTCATTATTTCTTCTACGCCTTATTCCCTAACTCTCTACTCTCTCTTATATCTTCACTGTACCTCATAACTTCGCACCATACTCTCTATTTCTCATTTATCCTTCTCTTTCTCACTCTTCTCACAGTCTGTACCTGGCGCTGTATCTTTCATCACAATTCTTCACTATCCGTTCGGCTTCTTTTCATCATCTCCTGTTTTCCTGAAGCATGGAGCCAGCACAGATGGTCCTCTTGAGGATGTCTTACGTCAACGCAAATGTCTTCTGCAGCGGTTATTTCTGTAGACATTTCTTTTATATGATGTGGTTGCCAGCTTCATGCACGACCGCACATTAACCGCCCTTTATCACTGCATGGGGGCACAGAAGTCCCATCCTCCTTCTTCTTCATACACCCTCAGACGTCGACTGGAATGTTTTCAAAGAAAACAGTAGTCAGCTTGAGGCTATTTGCATCTCCTTAGAGCTTTTCCCTGCCCACACTGTCCAAGATCTTTTCCCTGCCCACACTGTCCAAGATCTTTCCAGGCCCGCATCGGGCTCTTCAGTCACCTTCGTACCCATAGACTAACCTAACATATTCTTAAATAATTGGATGAACAGAGTGGTCTTCATCACCCGTGATGGACGAACAACCAACCAGAGCTTTTCCACGAATTTTACTGGTGTCGGCCTTTCTCTGTTCCGCATATGTTGGGTACCATTCTTTCTTACTGGAACTACACGGTACGCACACTTCATTTTACTTGTGGTTTATGTGTTGTAATCCCATGTTGTCATGCACACTATGTACCAGTATCTGTTTTAATATTTTACGTGCATTTCTAAATGTGGACACCTATAATGTTTTGTACATTTATGCTTCTATCTGCTAATTTTTTTACAAGCATTTCCAAGTCTTGAAGTCTGTGGTAAAATGAAGATTAGAGCGTTTATCTGTTCATTTTTGTACATTCATTTCTAAGTCTTGTTTGTATATGATTGTCGTAGATTTTATCGGATAGGTAATAGATGTTTATAGCCCTGTCTGAGCAGAGGTGATAGTGATGACAATGTGAAAGTAAGGGGTAAGAGAAAGGACAGTCTCTGGATAGAATAATTTATCTAATCCAGCCTATCTGGACGACTAAATTTAAATCAGACGCACTTTCTCTCCTTGTACGAATATACAAGTTACACTGCACTCACATGCACACAATTCTGTGACAAATACACACGAACGTGAAAACGAACTATAAATAACATGTAATGGATAGGGGGTTGACCGACACGATAACTAAAGGTTTAATAAAGTTTATTATCAAGAGAAGATCACAACAATTAGCATATACATCAATAGATCATGGTTTACAGATAGATTAATCAAATGGTTTACAGACAAAATTTTAACCAAAAGAAGAAATTAATCAAAATAGGTTGGTCCCCCCGCTCTGGCGACTGGTAAAGTAAAAACGAAATTTGACTGGACGATCCCAACAGAGGTTAATTAACCCAAAAGATCAAAAGTTAACAATAAGTTATGAAATAGTCAGTATGGGAAAAGAATAGGTTCCTAATGTAATCTATCCCGTGACTACTCAGATTAGTGAGATAAAAAAAAAGAAAGAAGAAACCACATAAGTGTATGATGTTAACAAAAGACATAAGTTTCTTTCTGCGTTCATTCAATTCACACCAATTCAGTGGCCACTTTCAGATTTTTGCTTACCCCAGTAGTTGTCGCAGGCATTCCAAGGAAATACACTAATAAGTAATAAGACTATTTAGTGTCAAATTTAAGTTTTGCCAAATCCAGCCCCAGACTCGCCGTAGTTGCTGACTGCAAATTTCACGGGAGTCGCTAGAGTCGGTGATTTAATGTGTCCTGGATACAATAAGTTATCTATGCCTTCAGTTGGTTGGAGTAAGGTTCATGCGTGGTGATCGCCGACGTAGGATGAATAGAACATATATAGTTCCTATGTTGTTTAGCCTCAGGTGGCTGAGACGCTAGGTTAAGTTACACAAATGTTGCTGACAATATATTTCGCCACAGCTGGCTGATGAGATTGATATAACTAAATCTGGTAATAGTTCTGGTTGTAGCGAAAGGTTTTCCTAGTATGATAATAGTGGTAGAGCAGAAGTAGAATCTCTCTCCAGAAAGTATGAAACCAAGTCAAATGAGTACAATTTCATAATTTATTATGTACATCTATATATTCTTGTAATGAGAAATGGGTGTTGGAAGATGGTAAAATGTATGATTATTTACAGTTACAAATCAAAATAACAATCGAAAAAGTCTTGGATTTATCTTCCACTGAAATTACAGCAGAAGGAGTGTCACATTATCTCTTGCCATCTAGTTGTTATCATTAGACAGTCGTTTTAGAAACTGCTAACAGGATTTGGTGGATTGTATACACATAACTCATCTGAATTTAGTTCGAGGTTCCTGAGACACACTTGAATCCGGAAGACTTTCCTTCAGCCCGCCCTATAACTACGGGGGACTAAGGTGTTGAAGATTGGTTGACCTCTAGGCTTCAGTTAGCAGGATCAACGGTCTTCAGGTCTTTTTGGGTAAATTCGGTCAGGAATAATCATAATCGTGATCAGCAATGACCATAAAAACTGATCATAAAACCTGGAACAAAAGGTAATAGGTGGTCATGGTGTTCCAACAATCTCACCATCCACTGCTGTTCATGATGCGACCATGTCTTCAGTGTTTGTATATAAATGAATGAATCATGGTAGTATGTTACAGAGATAGCATGATAAGCTAATGTATACTGTGCAGAATTAACAAAATACATGAATAAATCACATGTTATGATACATGGGTACGATATAACCTTTGCCTTCCACTTATGGATGTCAAGTCACTTATGTACTTGCTGGTATGTCGTAAGCTTCCAGGCAAGAACTAGCCATGATATATTTGGCTAACCAATTAATGGTTATGTTTCCTGACAATGCCGGTGAAGGTTATCTCTGGTTAGCGTCATTCCCTTTTTATCATGTCTGATACCATCAAATCGTAAATAACATCTGAAATAAAATGATATTAGTCATACGAGGGGCGTTCAGAAAGTAATGCACCACATCGTTTTTCTCAGCTAATAATGAAGATAGAAGCATGACATTTTTCACACTTCAAATATGGCATGTTCCAATTGTGTGCACCAAATTGCACCGCAACCGGCCAAATAATACGGCTGCCCTAAACCGTTGAAATGGAGCGTGTTAGCAACTTGCGTTATATACAGCGAATTGTGATAGAATTTCTCGTTGCAGAGAAGGAAACTGTTGTGAATATTCACAAGCGTCTTTGTGATGTGTATGGAAGTTTTGCAGTCGACAGGAGTACAGTCAATCGCTGGGTTCAGAGAATCAAAGAATCAGGAAGTGGAGATACGGAGCTGCTTGATCGGCCGCGCTGTGGACGTCCTGCCACAGCCACCAACGCAGAAATGTTGAAATGCGCTGAGGGCATTATTCTTACTGATAGGCGAATCACTACTCAACAATTGGCCTTACAGCTCTCAGTCAGCATTGGTAGTGCAAATGCAGTTATAAAAACTCTTGGATTTTCTAAGTTTGCGCAAGATGGGTTCCTCGAAGTCTCACAAATGACCACCGATTGCAAAGGAAAGCAATTTCTTCTGAATTGTTGGAGCGTTTCAATGCTGATGGAGAGAGCTTTTTGGCTAAGATCGTTACAGGTGACGAAACCTGGGCACATCATTTTGAACCTGAGAAGAAAAGACAGTCAATGGAGTGGCATCATCCGCAATCACCAAGAAGAAAGAAATTCAAGACAATTCCTTCAGCTGGAAAGGTCATGATCACTGTCTTTTGGGACATTGAAGGTGTGATTCTTGTGGACGTTATGCCAAGAGGAGAGACAATCAATTCGCAAGCTTACATTTAAGACATTGAAAAAACTCAATCAACGTTTTCGCAGAGTTCGGCCGCACAAGAATCCAGCAGACCTGCTTCCCCTTCACGACAATGCGCTCCCTCACACAAGTCTGGCAACACGGGAAGCAATCACCAAATTGGGTTGGACTGTACTACCCCATCCACCCTCTAGTCCCGATTTGGCACCCTCTGATTTTCATCTATTTGGTCCACTTAAAGCTGCACTCCGTGGGACAACGTTTGAAGATGATGAAGGAGTGATTCATGCAGCAAAAAAATGGCTACATGATCAAGACAAAATCTAATACGGGCTAGGAATACATACACTTGTTTCGTGCTGGCATTAAGCCGTACAAGTTGATGGGGATTATGTTGAATAATACAGATGTTTACATGACATATCCATGTATATTGTGTATAAATTTCATGCTTTTTGAATAAACAGCTCCTGAGAAAAACAATGTGGTGCATTACTTTCTGAACGCCCCTCGTACATATATCTTTAATAAACTTACATACCCTCTTAGGATTTATAAGCTCACGGTGAGACTGTTTTGGCTGAATTTAATCTGCCCTGCATGCAGCGTGAAAATAGAACTTTTCTTGCAAATGCTGTCTTCCAGTTTTTCACTCTGGCTTCTGGATTTGGTGTGTGTGATTTTCAACGCGCCGCTCTGTCCTTATTTTTCAGTCTCTCGCCCGTACGAGAAAGAACCTCCTAAGGTGCAAAAAGATTTTCGTTTAATCTCTCGGTTTGATGCGATTTGAGGCAATCTGTGCTTTTCCTGTACTTGTTTTCTCTTCTGTTCACTTACACACTTATATCCTTCCTTCCTTCCTAGGTATCCATTCATTTTCCCCATATGAGGCTTTCATTTTATCCAATTTATATTTAAATCCGTTTAGGCATGTAGTTATAATAAATTTTTAAAGATTATTAGCTAACTTTTAGCAGATGTGATGAAGGTGAAAAATATTAATTATCTTTAAAACTATTTATATTTGAATAATATCCTTTTGGATATAATTCCTAGTCTATCTCCTTTGTTGAAATATTTTTATTTAATTGTATTCCAACCAGGCGTTTTCTTGTAGTTCTAAATTTAATTTCCTGTAAATGCAAACTTTGAAAGTCAGCCATACATTCCTATATTAGCTATTTCCTCATTCTTCAAGTACCGTCTGGCTTAAACATATTTCACATTTCTTCCGCCTACTACAAACTTCAAAGAAAGACCGCCGCGTTGTCCTTGCGCTGTGTGTGTGTGTGTGTGTGTGTGCGCGCTGTGGGCGTGCGTGTCGCTCTACAACCAAGCAAGTGGTACCAAATCTCGCTACAGAGCCCTCTTCTTTAAAACAGTGCATGCACGGTTAACTTTTTGGTAACACATGCTGCAGTTCCTCCTTACTTTTCTGTTCCTCTATATCTGCTTTGATAGGATGACGACTTAAAAAATCGGGTCCAAGATTGTCCCGTCCTGGAATGTATCTCACATTGAACGAATATGGAGATAACAGTAAACTCCACCTTAAAAGTCGTGAATTTAATTTTTTTTAGACACTGCTAAAAACATCAAAGGCTGGTGATCACTTTCCACAATGAAGTGTTTCCCGTAAAGAAAAGGGGCGAATTTATTGATCGACCAGACCAATGCGAGGCATTCACGTTCAACGGTAGAATAATTTCTTTCAGTTGCATTTAACTTTCTGCTGGCAAAAGCTACTGGTAATAGCATATGTAGCGGTGTGTCTGCCCGCTGTAGTAATGTTGCTCCGATTCCTACATTGCTAGCATCCGTTCTTAGTACGAATTCTTGTGTGAGATCGGGAAGGGCAAGTATAGGTTTATTTGTCAGCTTATTTTTCAACTCTGTATAAGCCTGTTCACACTCCGCAGTCCATTGTATTTTATCCGGCTGACCTTTTTTGGTTAAGTCAGTTAATGGCGCGCATAATGAGTTAAAATGGGATATATATTTCTGATAAAACCCGCACAGTGACACAAAGGATCTTATATCCTTCTTAGTTTGTGGTCTTGGTGCTTTTCTCATTTTCTCTACATTCTTTGGGCAGGAGACATTTGCCCTGTAGAGATAGTGTGCCCTAAAAATTCCAATTTCTCACATCCAATATGACACTTAGTTGGACGTGCTGTCAATCCCGTTTCTCTCAGTCTATCTAACAGCGTGGAGAGTGCTACTACGTGTTCCTCGAATGTAGTGGTAGCAATCAGAATATCATCCATGAAGTTGGTGATATGAGGATTTTGTAATGGTTCCAACAATTTCCTCATCATTCTGGAGAAGATACTTGGAGCATTCTTTAAACCAAATGGGAGTACATTGAACTCGTAATGTCCATCCGGTGTACTAAAGGCTAACAGTTTCCTAACTTCTGGTTTCACTGATATTTGGTAGTATCCCTTGCTTAGATCTACTTTTGAAAAATACCGAGCCTTACTCAATGTAGCAAACAACTGATTGGTGTCAGGCAATGGGTCTACCTGAGATTCAGTGATAGCATTTAGTTTCCTATAGTCAATGCATAACCTGTGTTAACCACTAGGCTTCCTTAATAGCACCACACTTGAGCTGTAGGGAGATTCAGACTTTGAAATATTTTTCTCTTTTAAGAGATAGTCAATCTCATCCTTGAGTGCCTGTGCTTGCTATTGTTCAGTCCATGTCCGCAACAATGCTTCCAGTGGACCGTGTATGGGGACGGCGAAACAACAACGTTGTCGGACCCACACCTATTTCTATTGTAAGGGGCAGTATACCGAAATGGGGTATTGTTGGAGTTCGTTTGTTGTTGTTTGAAAGTGTGAGAATGGGTTTGTTGAATCTGTCTACTTGACATAACGCGAATGGATTCAATTTCTGAACGAAGTAGTAAAAAGTCAACTTGAACTTCCAACCATGGGCATATCAATTAATGCTAAGAAGGTGTATAGTTCATTCAATTTATTTGACATGGTACGGTTGACTAGACGAACATTCAATGTTGACGACGAATGGTTGACGTTCACTGGACAGCACACAACGTAAGTTTTCATATTTTAAATTACAGTTAATTCGTTCCTTAAGATAACCTCTTAGGTAACGTCAGACTAGTTATACAGTGTTCATAACATGGCATCCAATTAAACAAATGAGGCAGTTATATAAGATATGTCAATCTTCCACTGTCCTATGACCTTGGCAATGACGGAGAACCTTGTCAGGTCTTTTATATCATATAATGTTCCGATACTACGTATCTCCTTTTAGTACTGGCCTCTTATTTTCAATCAATGAAGAATAACAATAATATACTTTTCTGCCCACGACCTTCGTGGCATCATAGCTTAGATATAGCAAATACTTGAGTCACCTCTGCTTTGCGGGGTACGTATTCGTAACGGCCGAATACTGATTTATATCATAAAAATATATATCAAGCCAATCCTGGATGATCCTAACGTCGGAATCCGTCGGCTTTACAATTCATATAATAAATTTCAAGTAGGACTCCATTTTTGCACCAATACGTCATTGGTACAACTAGACGTCTACATGAGAACGAAATACATAGTTATCTAAAATCATACTTGCTTCTTTTCCCAAGAAATATCACTAGAATACTGTTGACCCGAGTTCTCATCTTGCTAACAGACGGACGGTCATACACAATAAAAATATACCCGCAACACGGGTTCGAACGCCAAGAATCAATGGACTGATTCTTGGGCACTAAACTTCTTAACCCCAGCTATGACGTAGACTGACTGTCTAGATACACGTGCGGTCTGCATAACCCCCTATACGCCTTAGTGCACAACCGTGCGCTAATGAAATCAAACTCACCAATAAGACTTACTCTCATGTGAGTCGGTGCGCAAAGTTTCTTACAGAGGTAGGACAACATATTTAATAATATGATACTACCTTCATCTGTAAAGGAGTGTAGAGGTCTACGAAAAGGGCTCTACAGGTATGTATCCATCCCTTGTGTGGTACAGCCCTGGTTCCTACCTCCTATGATTCTGGTTGGTTTCTGCAGCTTTGTTAATACTCGTTGCTGACTAACCAAATTTTCCAGATGGTCCAGGCCATGGTGTTCCGAACAATATTTAGTCGGGGTGGGATGTCTTTCGTCCCCTCTCTGTACAATACGGAGAGTTGCCATGGTTACTGGTGTAACAGTAGACTTGTTGTGATTGTGTTTTCTCCTTATCACCGCATCTACCTGTTGTTTTCTCTTGTGAGTTTTCTTAATGGGCCTACGTCCGCAACCATTCTTCCCTAGGTCCTGTAACTGGTCTACACTTCTGATTGAGTTTACCTGGTTACATTCTGAACAGGATTTCATATACCAACTTATGTCTTCAATTATTCCTGGCCAGTAATATCGCAATGCTATCTTTTGACAAGTGGCCCCTTTTCCTCTGTGACCACTGCCTGATGTAGCATGCTCTTTCTCCATAACTTCCTCCCTGTATAATTTTGGCACTACCAGCTGTCCATGCCCTTTAGGTCCTTTTCCAGCTTGTCTTTAGAGTAGGCCATTTTCCATTTCGAAGTCTCCTTTCTGGGGAGGGTTATGGGCCTATGGCAATTTGCCAAAACAAGGCTTCAATGGGCTGTCTGCTGTTTGAGCCTTTTTCATCTTTATAGGATGAATGCTATTGGATTTCCCTCCTCCTTTTTGGTGCTTGACCTGGTATGGTTTGCTGTCATGACAACAGGTTTTATTGGGTTACCCAAAAAGACATATTTACATCCTATTACCAGCGGGTATATAGGATCATCACTTACTGCTGCTCTTATCACTCTTTCCACATAGCGAGTTCTCACGTTGATCCTTGCTATGGGAAGTGTCATGGTGACGGTTCCCTGCATGGCCCCTTGTATGTCCACTGTTTCTGTGGTACGTTGATCAGGGTGCACTAGGGTTGCACTCACGACTGAGTCGAATTCCAATCCGGAATCATATAAGCACTGAATTTTAGTGCCATTACAAGTCACTTCCTCACAGACAGGGGGATGATGGAGTCATTCTGACTAACTGCCAGTTCCTTCCTTCCCTTGTTCCCTGTTGTAAGACACGCAGCGTGATAAGGAGGGTTTTTCCGTCTGCATTCTGCAGTATTGTGGTTACTCATTTGGCAAGATTTACACCACTTTCCTTCCTTTCTTGAAGGTTTCTTATCTGATCCTAGAGGGTTTTTGTCTTTATAATCAGTTCTGTGTTTGTTCTTGTTGGAATTGTCCCTGTGTTCATAGTTGGTAAAGTTTTGTGAAGGTTTGAAGTTCTCACCCTGCTTCCTCTTATTTCCTGATACTTCTGACTGAGCTGCTTAATATCTCTCAGCCATGGTTAAAATATCTTCCAATCTCTCTGCTCCTTGCTCCATAAGAAATTTTCTCATTTCCTGAGGCATGGATTCTCTCAGTTGTTCCATCATGACCATTTCTTTTATATCTTGACATTTTCCTAAGCTAATCCATTTTGTCAGATAAGTTTCCAATCTGGCAGAAAACTGATGATAGTTTTCTCCTGGAAGTAGCTTAGCAGTTCGGAATCTCTTTCTATAAGATTCAGAATTCTTTTCGTACCTAACCAATAAAGCTTGTTTTAAGATTTCATAATCTTCCTGGTCTTCTTTTGAGAGTTTTAAATAAACATCGTATGAAACTCCCCTCAGCCCCTGAGATAGTTTAAGGCTCCATTTTTCCTTTTCCAATCCATAGGTAGTGGCCAGTGTCTCATATCTATCCAGGTACGACTCAATAGCGTCCTCCTTCTCAATAAATGGATCCAGGTGGAAACTCATGGCTCCATTTGCCGTGCTATGCTTGGAGCTACTTTCAGAGTGAGGTGAGCTAGCACCATGAATGCTAGCTGCTCCCTGGAGTTCATGTTCCTTTAAACTTAACTCATGAGCTCTTTGTAACCTTCTTTCTTCAGCCTCAGCTTCCAACATTTGTCTCTTTTCTTCTCTTTCCAGTCTTTTGACTTCTCTTTCTGCCTCTAACCTTTTTGCTTCTCTCTCTGCTTCCATTCTTTTGGCTTCTCTTTCTGCCCCTAATTTCTTAGCTTAAGCCTCAACTTCCATTCTTTTAGTCTCTCTTTCAGCTTCAGCTTCCATTCTTTTAGTCTCTCTATCTAAATATTATCCACTTCAGTCGTGATATGTCGAATAAGAGCATATCCTGTCATACCCAAGTCTTTTCCTTCCTGCATAATCGCAGCTCTAAACTTCACCAATTCAGCCATGATGCTTACTTACCAGAGAGTATATAATTTTATCTTCACTAACCAACTAACTTAATTAAAATCAATTAATTACTTTGAACAAGACAAATCCTTAAAACCTTGTGAGCGTTTCCTATTTACTTCGTACTCAATGGTACTACTATTACGAAAAAATTTCTAAGTTTTAGAATTTTTTCAAAAAAAATTATTTTTACAAACTATTTGTGGCTCAAGATAGAAGAATACATAGATAGTGGCTCAGGATACAAAATAATATCCCGCGAAAGAGCCCCCAATGTAGCGAAAGGTTTTCCTAGTATGATAATAGTGGTAGAGCAGAAGTAGACTCTCTCTCCAGAAAGTATGAAGTTCCAGTGCCCGAGAAGTACACTGTTATCACAAGTGAGTTACAGCTGTGAATACTCTGAGCTGGACAATAGATTCAGGCTTCAGAAGTATAAGTTGCTACTTTCGCTATAGTAACCCTATGTGATAATATAATTAAATTAGAAAAAGTAACTCAAAATTTAGCAGTTAAAAATTTACCAAGTCAAATGAGTACAATTTCATAATTTATTATGTACATCTATATATTCTTGTAATGAGAAATGGGTGTTGGAAGATGGTAAAATGTATGATTATTTACAGTTACAAATCAAAATAACAATCGAAAAAGTCTTGGATTTATCTTCCACTGAAATTACAACAAAAGAATTGTCACATTATCTCTTGCCATTTAGTATCATCATTAGACAGTCGTTTTAGAAACTGCTCACAGGATTTGGTGGATTGTATACACATAACTCATCTGAATTTAGTTCGAGGTTCCTGAGACACACTTGAATCCGGAAGACTTTCCTTCAGCCCGCCCTATAACTACTGGGGACTAAGGTGTTGAAGATTGGTTGACCTCTAGGCTTCAGTTAGCAGGATCAACGGTCTTCACGTCTTTTGGGTAAATTCGGTCAGGAATGATCATAATCTTGATCAGCAATGATCATAAAAACTGATCATAAAACCTGGAACAAAAGGTAATAGGTGGCCATGGAGTTCCAACAATCTCACCACCCACTGCTGTTCATGTTGCGACCATGTCTTCAGTGTTTGTATATAAATGAATGAATCATGGTAGTATGTTACAGAGATAGCATGATAAGATAATGTATACTGTGCAGAATTAACAAAATACATGAATAAATCACATGTTATGATACATGGGTACGATATAACCTTTGCCTTCCACTTATGGATGTCAAGTCACTTATGTACTTGCTGGTATGTCGTAAGCTTCCAGGCAAGAACTAGCTATGATATATTTAGCTAACCAATTAATGGTTATGTTTCCTGTCAATGCCGGTGAAGGTTATCTCGTAATCTCTCGGTTTGAGGCGATTTGAGGCAATCTGTGCTTTTCCTGTACTTGTTTTCTCTTCTGTTCACTTACACACTTATATCCTTCCTTCCTTCCTAGGTATTCATTCATTTTCCCCACATGAGGCTTTCATTCTATCCAATTTATATTTAAATCCGCTTAGGCATGTAGTTATAATAAATTTTTAAAGATTATTAGCTAACTTTTAGCAGATGTGATGAAGGTGAAAAATATTAATTATCTTTAAAACTATATATATTTGAATAATATCCTTTTGGATATAATTCCTAGTCTATCTCCTTTGTTGAAATAGTTTTATTTAATTGTATTCCAACCAGGCGTTTTCTTGTAGTTCTAAATTTAATTTCCTGTAAATGCAAACTTTGAAAGTCCGCCATACATTCCTATATTAGCTATTTCCTCATTCTTCAGTACCGCCTGGCTTAAACATATTTCACATTTCTTCCGCCTACTACAAACTTCAAAGAAAGACCGCCCCGTTGTCCTTGCGCTGTGTGTATGTGTGTGTGCGCTGTGGGCGTGCGTGTCGCTCTACAACCATGCAAGTGGTACCAAATCTCGCTACACTGGTCCAGTTAATATTATAATTTAATGGTTCTTTTCTGGTTTCTCTTATGAAAATGAGGAAAATTGGACCACAAAGGTCACAGGAAGAAGCTCCTCAGTATTAAATATCCTTGGATGCTTATAAAATTATAAGTTCGTATGATTATAAGTTCATATGGCCATTAAAAAAGACCGCTAGTACTCAGGTTTAGATTAGCCTAGATTTTTGGAAAGAAAATATAAACATTTAAAAAATTATCAATATCATATCTAACACGTGTTAAAATAGGACCTCTTCGCCACTCCGTTATAAATTAGATTTAAAACACACGTGTCTAGCTTATCCTATTGTTTTTAACGCGTGATATGAACACTAGTCATTTTTAAAAATTACATAAAATGGATAGAAGTACATAATATATACCGTCAGTAGACAGTTATTTAATGTATGTACTAGTCAATTTAATACATCTCTTACTGGAAAATAGCGAGTAATTAAATTCACTTTACGGCTGAAAAGGATTTAGCTATAAGTTATTTAATTAGCACAGAAAATCTCATTGAAATATAATGGAACTATAAACACACTAAATCACTTAAAGGCAAGTATATAAATTACCGCAATCAGAAAAATGAAACACTCCACGAAAATCTAATAATTTTCACTCTGTACGAGAAATCTAAGATATCGAGCTAGTGAATTTCAGATAGATTTCTGAACAACTGATCATGGCTATCTGAGAGACATTGTATATATCCGTAAATTCCATTCTATCGCTCTTTAATGCGAAAGTCACACCCACTGCCAGACCCGAGCCCATTTGCCGTTCGATTCTTGAATCAAAGGTAATTTTACCACCTCTGCCGCTGATAACCTCTCTGGCTTGACTTTCATCATCTCCACCTTGCCGAATATCAGCTACGCAATTAATTCCCCTGAAAGTTTTACAATCCAAGGTCTGTCTCAGACTTAACATCGCCCCTGATCAAAGAATCTATTACGCCATGCTCCACGCTCTCTCTGTTCCACCGTGCTTAATTGCCAAACGGCTCACGTGTTAATTGCACTAGTGAATCCTTCGTTCCTGTAGCAAAAAAATAAATTATATGGGGAGGGGCAAAAGTGGATGATCACTGCTGCACTATTTCCATCTGTGACAATGATATCATGAACTGTTCATTTCTGTTCATTGCGTGTACACGTAATTCCATGTCTTGTTTATCACTCATACATTTCTTACAGGCCATGCACTGCTCCTATGGAATCGGTGCCTTCGTCAGCCCCATGATCGCCTCCGCATTTCTGTTAAACAAAGACTGCACACCCTACATAGACGGTTTTACTGTGGACACTCCTTCCTACCAGAGCCAGGAAGACACGAACGAAACAAGTGTGAAGCCGGTTAGTTTACACATTCCGCCACAGCCGCAACGTGTCTTCAGGTACCGTCACATGAGCAAGTTGCCTAAGGCTTTTTACATCCTAGGTGGATTACAGGTGAGATTTATTGCCATCAACAGTAGAACATAGGTGTAACATGTTGATTGTGGCAGTATTTACTAGCATTAAAAATGTTCATTAATCACATTGTGACATCATCATAGAACTTTAGCAAACAAAATATCAACAAATATGAACAAATCAACCAAGGATAATTTCGTATTAGCGATAAATTCAAGAACTTTTTTTTATTTACAATCTGTGCTCCTTAAGTATGAGAAACAAAAATGAAGACAAACAATAGCAAAATAATCGCTAGGCTATCGAGCAACTGCTGTTCTGCTTTTCTGCGAAAGTGCTCTGACTTTAACCAGAATACGTCAGAACTAAGGTTTACGTTGGTGACCATGACCTTCAGTCAGCACAGGATTATTCATTATGCCCACTAGACACGGTCCTATGGCCCCAGGCTTAGAGGGGCCTCCACGAAAAAAAAAACGGAGTCATAACGCAGAGTTATACAGCAAGTGCACGTGCACGATAGTACGCTCGCGCGTGCAGGGTAATAGTAGCTGTACAACAGTTAGTTTATTAGTTACCTACATCCCAGTTAGTTTATTAGTTACCTACATCCCAGTTAGTTTATTAGTTACCTACATCCCAGTTAGTTTATTAGTTACCTACATCCCAGTTAGTTTATTAGTTACCTACATCCCAGTTAGTTTATTAGTTACCTACATCCCAGTTAGTTTATTATCTACCTACATCCCAGTTAGTTTATTAGTTACCTCTCGTACATCCCAGTTAGTTTATTAGTTTCGTACATCCCAGTTAGTTTATTAGTTTCGTACATCCCCGTTTTCCTTTCCTTTTTAACAAAAATTATGTTTTCTTTACAGGGGACCCACTACCTTTAACAAAATCTAGGGGCTGTACCGAACACTTTGTGTGTGTGTGTGCATATTATTATATTTTAATAAAAAGATGTACCTGAAATCCATTAGTTTTTTTTTTCCTAGTTTTACCTTTTAGAACAGTGGTGGCCAAGCTAAGGTAGGCCGAGGGCCAGATTATGGTAAAGGGAAACAACCGAGGGCCAGACCTATAAAATCCTAAAAAAATAACGTTCTGATATTTAGTTTTACATATATAAGGAACCACGTACAGAAAGCAACGGCAAACTGCTGTACTGCACATCTGCCAAGACATGTATACCAGTCTTCGAACTGAAATTACTGTTTAAAAAAATAATGAATCTGTTGTTTTAATTTGTAGTATGACATGTAATTATTTATTTCAAACATACATTTGTGTGGTATTTCATTGTGAAGAGTGTGGCTTCAATCAACAATAAGAGGCCGGCCAAAACAGGTTGGCGGGCCGGTCAAAACTGGTTGGCGGGCCGGATCTGGCCCGCGGGCCGTAGTTTGGCCACCGCTGTTTTAGAAGATTGTAGAAAGGTCCAATAATATCTTAATATCATAGCCTAAGGCCTCCGGAGTTCTTAATCCGACCCTGCCTTCAGTAAAGCACGGACACTCGTCTCTGCGCGAACTTTTCGCTTACTGAAGCTTTTTTGTATTCGAAGAATTTGTGTACGGAAAGCTTTACCTGACTTTGAGTTTGGAAAGGAAAATTCAGCGAGGAAGGGAACTGGCCAACCCACCTCTTGATGCTGGACCTGGCATGGTGAAGTCTCTAACACTTTACTCCCCTACGGTAATATGTGCTATGGGACTACCTTTACCTTTTTTATAGCTTTATCAAGGGCGGTAATTGTTGACAACCAATAATCAATGACATATTCCATTTGAAATCAAATGTTATCTATTCTTGTGATCTGTTACAGCTCCTCATAGCTGGTCTTGTAGCCTACGTCATATTTCAAGAAAAACTAGCAAAGATGAAGCCAAGAGTTGTTTCAACTGATCACCATGACAACGGCCACGCCTTATCACCAACAAAGTGTATGTAAATTGTCACAAAAGTCGTTATGTGCAGGGTGTTTTTGCTCAAAAGTTAATACGTGGTACTTTGGATTAAGTCTTACTAAGCTACGCTATTAAGAATGTATAATGTTTGCCTTCTGTCGCAGCAGCTCTAAGCACTTTGTGGGAAACGGACAGCATATAAATTACCGTTAATCCAGACTAATAAACTGATTAAAAGCAAAATAACAGTTACGTCTTTCTTGAAAATAAATTCAGCAAGAAATAAGATAAGTAAATTATTGTCAACTGCTAGAAACGTTGCATATTTGATGTGGATACCAGCTTATTTGATGTGGATACCAGCTTATTTGATGTGGATACCAGTATATTTTATGTGGATACCAGCATATTTGATGTGGATACCAGCATATTTGATGTGGATACCAGCTTATTTGATGTGGATACCAGTATATTTTATGTGGATACCAGCATATTTGATGTGGATACCAGCTTATTTGATGTGGATACCAGCATATTTGATGTGGATACCAGCATATTTGACGTGGATACCAGTATATTTTATGTGGATACCAGCATATTTGATGTGGATACCAGCATATTTGATGTGGATACCAGCATATTTGATGTGGATACCAGCATATTTGATGTGGATACCAGCATATTTGATGTGGATACCAGCATATTTGATGTGGATACCAGCATATTTGATGTGGATACCAGCATATTTGATGTGGATACCAGCATATTTGATGTGGATACCAGCTTATTTGATGTGGATACCAGCATATTTGATGTGGATACCAGCTTATTTGACGTGGACACCAGCTTATTTGATGTGGATACCAGCATATTTGATGTGGATACCAGCTTATTTGATGTGGATACCAGCATATTTGATGTGGATACCAGCTTATTTGATGTGGATACCAGCATATTTGATGTGGATACCAGCTTATTTGATGTGGATACCAGCTTATTTGAGGGATACAACAAAACTACATTCCTCTCTCCGATTTGCTTACAGAGGATCTGATCTGATCATGTGCCATCTTCGCATTGAAGGTTGGCTACGGTGGATCTTCAACATCATCAATCTCTTGTCTAGACGGTACACTCTGATAGACTCTTTCCTGTCCGTCTCTTCATGTTGTCTTCCTACTTATAGCGCTGTCTTCCTCTTGTATACTTGCCTTTAACTCTTCTTTCTATTATGGTTTTTAGCAAAGTGTGTTATATGACCAGAGTATTTAATCTGTTCTAAATATGATCTTATTCATTATGTCACTGTTCATTCTTAACTTTTCTGGAATGTCTTTGTTTTCTTCTCTTTCCGCGAGATGCGCCCCATTCTTTCTCCTAACTGCTTGTTTATTGTCCATGTTTCTACGCCGTACAGTAATGGCGAGTTTCCTTAAGCAACATGGGGACCACTGCTGCAGCTAGCTGCCTTAACATAACGTCTGCGCCGAAGCACTTTCGGTGCCTATCCAGCGGTGGTCTCTGTAGCCATCTGTTTTACATGACGAGGTAAGCAGCATCCTGTGCTACCTCACGTTATTAGCCTTTAAAAACACATAGATAGATGAGAATTCTTGCCGTCAAGGGTAGAAAATAGTTATACCATGTTTATTGTGACTGTATTTACTTATTTTAAGTATGTTCATTAATTATAATGTTATTGTGGGAAAAACTTCATCATCATCCTGACAAAACTTTAGCAAATTAAAAACTTCACCAGGTTTTGGTAAAGTTAGCCCAAGATGATTTCAGGATGGCGATACATTGAAGAATTTCTTTGTAAACGATCTGTGTTCCTGTGTACTAGAAACAAAATAGGAAGACACACAATAGCGAACTAGTCGTGTGGCTATCGAGCGAATGCAGTTCTGCTTTTCTGCGAAAGTATTCTGGGCTTATTGTTGATTGTAATCTAGCTCAGATGAGTATTTCATGCAGTGGTAGTATGATCTTGAAATGTATGTACGTATAAGTATATGACGAATATTCCAAAACAAGGTTTGGTTTAGTTTGGTTTTTTAGGACTATCTTTATTGCACACCAACAACGCCATCAGTGCTTCGATCTCCTCTCTCAGATCGCACAAGGAGGATCTCAGCGCAGTGCACGAACTCCGTAGCACCGGCGAGAATCCCAGTGTGTGTTTATAATGTATAGGAATCCCACATTCTATAAATATTTTTGTTGTGGGTAGGTTTCCTAATTTTTTAATTTTGCCAGGGCAGTGGCTAGAAAAGCCAAAACAAGGATTGCCTGGTATTGTTATCAGCAGTTTTCCTCAATGTGTGGCCTATCCATCTCCCGCATCTGGTTCTTATATTTTATTCCAGTGGCACTTGTCTGGTTCTTACATTTTATTCCAGTGGCACTTGTCTGGTTCTTACATTTTATTCCAGTGGCACTTGTCTGGTTCTTACATTTTATTCCAGTGGCACTTGTCTGGTTCTTACATTTTATTCCAGTGGCACTTGTCTGGCTCTTGTCATTAGTTTCACATTAGAGACCTTGTCGTACCGTTTCAATACTTCTATTCTACGCAAACACCTATTTACGAAAGTCTAATTTTCATGGGTTATGGTGTTTGTTGTTCTCCATGTTTGAGAGCCACGTGCAAGTACTGACCTGACAACTGAACTAACATTTTTCCTTAAATTTCTCTGATAATAGTTAACCAATGAATTCCCTTAGATTATACTAATGCTGTACTAATTGTGGTGGGTTTTGATGTTAAAGAAATAGATATTAGTTGTAACAGATGTGAGGTCAGCTGTGCAAGCCCCTGAAGTTAGTTATTTATGAATATGTTTTCAGGGAACCTGGCTGCTACCACCTTATGACCTCAACCTGTCATATATTTTCTCCTAGTTAAGTGTAAAGGTGTGTGAGTGTTGTCTAGCTAGATGTCTAGGGTATATGCAATGTAATATAATGAAATGACAACACTACACTTATAAATTAATGAACAATAATGAAACAAGTCGCTGTTAAAGTTTAACGTTACAATCTTTTGTATAATTTATTTTCCGGTACCTCAGTTCTTTTTTGGATACCGGAGGATTGAAAACTCAAGATGATAATAAAATGTATTTACAACAATTAATTCAAACTATAAAGGAGTCTGATATTTTTCACAAATATAAAAATGTCAATCTTGAAAAGTGTCAATTAACTCTTGATCCTATGAACGGGTAATAAAAGGAAGAACGTCTGTGTTCATCATAATCTGAATGATCTAATACACATTCAGGAACTGAGAGTAGTTGAGTTTGATATATCAAGTGTCTGGAGACAATTTCTTATCTTAGTATCTTCTGGTTTCCAGGATGAATTATGTTCACATCACCAGCTTCCACTGCCAAGTCAGGATTCTGCTCTTGAAATATAACAAGGAGGCACACATTCAATACTGCCTCACTTCTTTAGATGCAGAAGTATATACAGGTCTAGGTTGACCTGGGCTCACTTTGAGTCATAGATGAAACCCGCATCAGAGAAATATTAACACTAATAAGTTTGATTTGCGATAAATATGGTCAAATCCAGATCGCTTGCTGGTGCAGATCAGCAAAACAAGATCGTACTAATATCTTGTCTTCACACAACTTTAGTGTAATACAAATTTTCTCAAGTGGCGCCTAACACTACCTTCGAACTAGTTTTATTCCTCCGTTAGTATATTAGACTCCAGCCAATCAGGGACTGTTAGGCTTCTAGCGTCCTTTTTTCTCAACACTGAACTCAAATTTCAAATCTTGGACTACCCTACCCTTTCTCCATATCTGTCAAGCTGAGAAAGATGTAGTCTGTTAGTTCATCTGTCTTCTGTCAATATCTCCTGTATTTATGCAGTATTTCAAATTCTGATAAATAATTATTGATCCCGTTGCTGTCTGTCACACAGTGCTTATATTTTTATACGTTTATTTATTATATTTACTATTATCGTTTTTCTTCTTCAATTCTTCAATTAACATATTTTATTATTTTTGGGTTCTTCTACGGCAAGATAATATTTTACACTAAGTAATATGTTAGGTCTAATAACAAATATTATCATTTTAATCGTCCCCTGTTCTTTATTTTCATCTATCGTTCAATTGTGACAGTTAGTTTCACTTTTGAAATGCAGACGCTAGTTTAAACGGACTCCATATAATTCCCTCTTTCCAATTTTTCCTCTCTCTCATTTTTACTAAGAAAACCACAGCGAACGATAGCAGATGTTCAAACATGCCCTAACGACAGTAACTAGGGTCTGTAGTCTATTTTTCAAGTACTAACCTCTCACTCGCGTGTAGTGTTTCAAAACACTTCTGTGACGTCGCATTGTCGCATGCGATTCAAAAACCAACGCTTTCATTCCTCCCTTATCTCTCCCTCCTAGGTTTTTTCTCTCACTCTGACTGAAACGAACACTTAGCTGTCTGCAAAACGGCGTTTAGATAATATTTCATGATTCGCGTTAATTCTTACTGCAGTTTCGTTCTACACTTCTGGAAAATGTCCGAATTGCTACTTTTAGTGGCGTTAAAGTTAAAATCTTACGTTAATTCAGAACGGCAGTTTGGTGTCGCAGTTCTGGCACATGTTAATTGTAAGTCTCAAGGACGAAACTAGGAAAGCGTGTAATATTTAACGGCGGGATCATTGTCTAAGCATTACTACTGTATAAAATTCAGCGCTCTACTGGCATAGAGAACGACGATAGGCAAACACACACGGGCGGGTTTATTTATTTTCATAGGAGTAAAATCTTACTGAATTTAGCGATTGTTTCACAGATTTCGCTACACTAATGAAACAAATTTTGATATTTTCTTTTCTTAATTTGTTGTTTATAAAGACGGTTGACGAAAAATAGGTTTATCTATCACAGTAATGCTACTGGTTTAGTTCTTTCACCCTTATGGTACTCGTATGTCACTGTTTGTTAGATTGTAGTCAAAACAGTATGAATTATTTAGATCAAGCAAATGCGTGTACTTCATAAAAGTACTTTTACATAAGGAGTGTCAACGACCGGGATTTTGACTGAATAACCTGAACGGCTCCTCAGATAAACCCTCTGTGGATGGGAAGGACCGGGTTGGAAGGAAAGTCCTCAGGCTCCCCAGCCTCTCAATGACATGTCATTGGGCGGAAGGGCTGATAGCCCACGTGCCGTTGGTTAAGGGGAAAAAAAACAAAAACATTCCGGCAGCAGACACCATGATTTGGAACCGCCACATTGTCATCTAGAAATTAATCCGCGGTAATATCTTCTGAATGTTATTGATCTCTTCATAATCTTCCGTACTCTTGAGATGTTTTGTTGTGTAAATAGTCTTCTTTCAATCCCTGCCTGTACCTTCAGTTTATTTTGTCTGCTGACCTCATTATTCCAGCTTCTATTTACCCATCGTCTTTATGGTCGGTCGCTTTGACCCTTCAAGGTTTTTTTTAAAATATATATAACTCATCTTCCCTGGTATATCTCTCACATCGTGTCACGTGGTTCAGCTGTAACATGACTTCTGGTTTATTAATATATAAATTAAAAAATAAAATGGTACAGTCCAGAATCAGTTTTGATAAATTAGCTAAAATAAAGTAGTCCCAGTTTGCGTCCTGTAATTGTGGGGGTCCCTGTAATTGTGGGGGTCCCTGTAATTGTTGAGGTCCCTGTAATTGTGGGGGTCCCTGTAATTGTGGGGGTGTCTGAAGAGACAAATAAGGAATAGGATTACTTCGCCCTCAAGCATGTCGTACAAGGCGACTAATCAGGTTGGACATGGGGTTGGCAACATCAGCACGTAAAACAAATAGCCACAGAAACGACAGCTACAGAGTACTTGAATACTTGACGCAGGCTTCTAGCTAGGGAACCAGCAGCCGTGGTGGCTCATGCTCCGCCAGGAGGCCTACAGAAAATGATAACGATGAATATAAAGAGATCCCACCTGTCAGCAACGTCAAGACTGTGTCTAATTTAGATGAAGTCAGAAATTCTTATATCACACAGTAATTTAGAGAATGATTATAGACCAGTAATGTAGAGAATGATTATAGACCAGTAATTTAGAGAATGGTTATAGACCAGTAATTTAGATAATGTTTATAGAACAGTGATTTAGAGAATGGTTATAGAACAGTAATTTAAAGAATGGTTATAGAACAGTAATTTAGAGAATGGTTATAGAACAGTAATTTAGAGAATGGTTATAGAACAGTAATTTAGAGAATGGTTATAGAACAGTAATTTAGAAAATGGTTATAGAACAGTAATTTAGAGAATGGTTATAGAACAGTAATTTAGAGAATGGTTATATAACAGTAATTTAGAGAATGGTTATATAACAGTAATTTAGAAAATGGTTATAGAACAGTAATTTAGAGAATGGTTAAAGAACATTAATTTAGAGAATGATTATAGAACAGTAATTTATAGACTGATTATAGAACAATAATTTATAGACTGATTATAGAACAATAATTTAGAAAACGATTAGAGAACAGAGTGATCCGTTGGTCAACACATACACAATATAAAGGTAGTCCCACAGCAGATACTGCACTAGGGGAGTGAAGTGTTCGAGATTTCACCATACTAGGTCCAGCATGGAGAGGTGAGGTTTACACGCTCCCTTCCTTACTGCCTTTTCCTTTTCATGAGAAGTGTCAGGTACCCATTTACAGCAGGGTAGACGAGCGTGACGATACCGTGATTAGAACCCGGCACCTTTGCTGCGAGAGACCATAGCTCTAACCACTCTGCCAATCGGACGCTCAGGTCAGCACATAATTTAAAAAAAAAACATAAAACCAGTGACTAAACAATTCAGTGATGCCACAGAAGCAGCTAGTATCATACATGGCGATCGACAAAGGAAATCGTAGTCCATATCATTCTCTCCTGGTCAGCCCGCTGAATTTTCATCCATGTCGCACCGGTCTCTCCCCCCTGCATTTAAGAGTCCTCATTATTTCCTTTTACTCTGTTGGTTCTAAAATACCGATAGGATAGAATGGCGCTCTTTCTGGCAAACATCTACACTCCAGGGTAGAAGAGGAACGACTGAGTAAGTAAGTTGGTTCCAAGATAAAGACTATGTCTCTTTGTTAGCTACCGTTTCCCATAATGTGTATCCTATATTCACACTTGTTGTTGCACTGATGGTTGTCTTGTCCTTGACGTCACATCCTGTCATACCACGTTATACAATGCCACTAGTATTAGGTTGTGCATGGGGCTGGCAACCTCATCACGTTAAAACTTCCACCGAAAACTACCGCTACAACATCACGTGACTGCCTTGTGCAGGCCTCCTGCAAGGGGACCAGCTACAGTGGTGGTTCCATGCTCTGTAGGGCGCGTAGATAGAAAATGATGATGATGAATACCACGTTAAGCTGTATTATGTTCCTCCATATTTCAAATCTTGTAACGGGAGCCGCGCTGGCGTATCGGTTACCACACTGCGTTGGCGATTGGGTGATCCAGGTACGAGACATTTGAAGAAGTGTCTTCGACCTGGGACTGGAATAACCTGAACGGCTCCTGAGCCGACCCAGCTCTAATGGGTACCTCTGAAATCGGCGAGTATCTGCCTGAATGGCGAGAGGACACCTGTCAGTGTACATGGAAAAAAGGAATACTCATGTAAAATCAGTCTCAGGTTAGACATATTAACCGGAAATTTCGCTTCGAGTAATAGCGAGCGTACGTTAAAACAAAAAATCTTGTAACACCACATGTCTTATTATTGTCCAGCAACACCACGTCGTGATCGTTTGTAACGTCTTTGGTACTTTTTCTTGTTGTGCTCCATTATTTTTGTCTAAGCAAACCCATAGACGTCTTTCACGACGGAACTGAACATGTTGGTATGGGACATGTGCTCTTCTGAATGCCACATATTTCGCATTTCGAGGAGGCCTGTCTTGCATCCTGTATTCTTAATTTGACTTCTTCGTTTACGTCTGCTGGCATAATTAGGTAGCGGCTGTGATATGAGCATGATTCAGTTTCTGGAAGTGGTGCTTCATCTGTATCTACTTACTTAGTCGTTCCCATTCTACCGTGAGGTGTAGAGGTTTGGAAGAGAGAGCGCCAGACTATCCTATCGGCTGTCTTTCTCCTGGCCTGGTTCCATTCTAGTCCTCGGTCTTTCAAAGATTATCTAATGTTGTCCTCCCCATCTGTGTCTAACTAGGTTATATTGTCTGTATGCTACAAACATTCTTGCGTGCTTTCAGTTTTATATATGCACTTTTCAGACCCAGCTCTGTGATTGCTAGTACAACGTTGTTGTATATTACATGATTTGTGGTTTCGACTTTGACAGGCCAAGTCCTAATTATTTGAGTGTTTCCACTGTTTCGCTAGATTCCATTTCCAGCTTCTAGCCTTGTTGCTGTTTTTTAATTTTTATTAAATGCCACTTTTACACTGATTCAAGTACCATGCGTAGGAGATCTCGTCTCTCCACAACTTCCTGTCTCCGGTACAATTTATCAATTCTGCTGTTAACTTTTTTCCATGCCATAATGTTAGACTGTCCAGTATTTGCTTTCTTTGTCTTCCCCTGACTCTTTTTTCTTCAATCTTACATTGATTAGTGAACAATAAAAACGCCACTGACATTTAGTATCAATTAAGAAAATGATACGAGGATTACGGCAGCCAATTAACTACTGACAACTGTTTAATGATTTAAACGTTGACCGTTTTAAAAAAAAAATGTTCATTTCATACATTCATATTTATCTTGCTGGGCTTGTTAACATCTGGGGTATGCCCTCAATTCTTCACATCATTTTCTAAAGTGATTCTAAATGTAAAAGGAGTTCACTAATCGATATAAGAGTGAATAGAACCATTCAGCAATCTGGACATTCTAATGCACCATGTTGACTATAGCATTCGTACAAGATAGGTTCTGTCACATCATTTTCAAGTCTACAGATAATATGTCACACAATTTTCAAGTCTACAGGTAATATGTCACACAATTTTCACGTCTACAGGTAAAAATACTAGTCTCTGAAATGCATGCACTGTTGTAACTCTCAGCTTGACCAGAAACATTTACCATTGTTGTAAATATATTCTTCAGGCTTCAAGGTTGATAAACTGGGCGTCTGGTTCAGGGATACATGCTGCGCATGCGGACCCAGTCAGATCATTACTGTTACACTTCTCACCTGCCTCTCACTGTTTGTCTTTGATGGTCTACAAGTAAGTTTTTTTTTTAAATAAAATTTTGCCTCGTTTTGGCGAGCTGCGTCCCATTCAATCAAGGGAGTTATATTAGGGTGAATGTGCAAATATAAAAAATCTTTAAGTCTGATTTTCATGAATTAAGTAAGTTGTCTAGGCTAAACCTTTTCGCTGACACAAGACTAGACTGACTCTTGTGCGCATTTTAACTTCTGCATCAACATATTGTGAGTGTGTGTGTGTGTGTGTGTGTATATATATATATATATATATATATATATATATATATATATATATATATATATATATATATATATATATATATATATATCGTACCATTTTTATTCTGATAACACGTGTTCTCTGCTTTGTCACACAGCTTCAATAAAATTGTAGCAGAAGAATTTAACACTGTCAAAAGCAAAAAATGAAAACATTTTGCAACAACGAGCCTTCAGACCGTATGTGAAATTAATGAACAGTGGCTGCTATAAACGTTGAAGATAATGCAAGAAAAATAACCTATAAGAAGAAGAATAAATAAATAAAAACTGTTATGGAGTTAGGTTTAGAATTAAGCGATGTTCTCTAAACACGGAATGTTATGTCCCGTTGTTTGGGCGTATCATTCAATTATAAACGGACTGCATTCACATTTTTATTATTTCTTAACTTTAGTTTTCAATACAGCTAAATTGTTTGCATGCTTTATTATTATCAATTTTTCCTGTTTGCTGTATCCTTGCAAAAGATGTGTCTGGTGCAGATGGTGGTTGCACTATGATTATGTAAAAATAAAAAAAAACTCCTTATATGCTGTATTTTCAAATGTATTTATATTCACGTTAATATATACTGAATTTCCCCCAACCCCACCCCAGCATCGGCAATGCCTTATGCGTGCTTTTTGTTGTGTAATGTTTTCAGTCATCATTTGCCAACTACATCTATACTTACGCCTACGAGTCCGGGGTCAAGGGATTACATAAATATGAAGGAGCCATACTGGATGCTTGCTTTTGGGTAAGTACATTTTCTGTCTTGTATATGGGGGTCAGGCAACCTGAGAATTCACGTGCTTGGAGGCAGAAATTGTAAAAAGAAAGTGGCAAAACGAGAGGTAGAGGGACACAAGATGGGACTGGACATTATGCTGTCTCTGCCTTAATGTGTTTCCATTGATGACTTGGTTAAAGGATAGTCCCATTGCCAGACACTGCCATAGGGAAGTGAGTTGGAGTTGTTAGAGACTTGATCATACTATTATTACTATGTCCCGCTTTATGAGGGGAAGTGATCAGTTCCCTAACTCAAGAGCAGAGTCGGGTACCCACTTACAGCTGGGTGGACTGGAGCATGATGATACCAGGTTTTCAACAGCGCTCTAACCCCCTAACCAATCGGACGCTAATAAGACTATGTAAATTGAAAATTTGAGGGATCGGCAGTGTAGCAACTTCAGAAAGTTTACATCTTGAGAACAGCTTGTGGATAGCTAGATAACTCGATATACCACAAGAAGGTTATTTGTGGAGATAAACTGGTAGGGAGCTGATTAGCTGTTTCAAAAAAGGTTAACACTGGCTGGTTGACTGATGGCTCTTTCAACAAAGTGTAACACTGGTAGGATGACTGATAGCTTTTTCAACAAAGTGTAACACTGGCTGGTTGACCAATTACTGGTTTCTATGGCATGTTTAGCTGGCCTTGAATATGCTGTAAGGTGGCTGTCTGGTTAATTGGTTAGTTAGCTTCTTGAATAGATTAAAAAAGACGCCTGATTAGAGTAAGACTAAGTCATTTTATTGATGTGCAGACCAAATGGAAACCAGCTATAAATTTAACCAAGGAAAATGCAGCGGATTCCTACACACTGCAAGATATAGTATGTGGAAATGAGAAGACACACAGAAATTTCTACAGAAGATAGCAACATTCAAACTGAAGACAAGGAAACATAGGTAGAGACGACGGCAATAATCAAATATAGCTTCAAAGAGAAATGTACAGAACACACACAGATACCACAAATGCATACTACAGCTTATCAAGAAGAGATCCAGTGATAACTTTCAGAATGAGGACCAGCCACTACAGACTCAAATACCATCTGTTCAACAGACTGACAGTATGTCCTATACCAACCCTTTTGAAGGAGAAACTGTCCGTGGAGGAGAGTAACCTGAGACAGACCACCAACTTTGAGAGAAATAGATGTGTAGATATATGATAGTGAACCAAGATGATGTACACATCAATAGTCTATTGCTCACAAGTGTAGAATACAGTCAAGTTTTTTAACCACCAGTTATTTGCCCGTGGTGTGATTTAAAAAAAAAAAAAATTTTGCCTTGTTTTGGCGAGGCGTGTACCATTCAACCGAGTCGGTTATATTAGGGCGCATGTCCAAATATAAAAGACCTTTAGGTCTGGTGATAATGAATAAGCCTCTTGCTATGAACATCTCAGCTGGTGGTTTGATGATGACATACTGTACACTTTCTTAACTTTGGTTAATGTAGTCAACATTTGTGTTGTCCACGTTACTAAACCTGCTAACCTTTCTGATGACAAATGCTAATTATAACTGCAATGTTTGTGAAAAGGAGGGTCGATTAGCGGTGAACTGTTTCATATCTCATTGATAATCATCAGTCTAGTTTATCACTGTCACATCGATATAGCTGCTTCCTCGTGCAAATCACAGAATTAAGACATATTTATTATAATAACAATGTAGAACTGATGACAAGACCCAGTGGAACAAGAAATGAGAAGACAAGAAGATGGACAGGAGCCACACTCAAGGCATGATAGCATTACCAGCCAGTCCTTGCTCTGGAGTACCAAGGGAAGTCAGGTAGAGGAAGACCAAAGAACATATGAAGAGAATTGGGGTCAGGCATGAATAAGACATGGAAAGACTTTGTGCTGATGTCACGTGACAGGAAGACTTGGCGTAAGTTTCTTGAAGGTCTACGCTCCTTGAGAAGTTGAAGGGTGATGTCAGTAACATGAAGCTTGTCCTCAAACAATGACAGCCTAAACACTGAATACCTGATGATAGGGATAATGTTCTTTTGACAAAAACACTGCTGGTATTCCCAATTCTTAGTTATTCATACTTAAAGATGGTCACTGTTAGCAGCACCAAAAACAAAATTAACTGAGTTGATTCCTAACATTCTTAGCATTTTAGGAAACAACATTAGACATAAGATTTAACTGTAGCAACAATTTGAGCATTATTACAATTACTGGGATAAATATAGCATTTAATTACTCTGCTACTCAAACAGCTGAGATTATGTAGTTTTACATTTTAATATTCTTGTTCACGACTTCCTGATACCACTATCCTTGATAAATCTATTTAACCCTACAGTTCTTAGAAAATTTACATTGCGATCGTTACCTGTTAAAATAATGTAGATCACTTTTGACCTTTTATTTACTCTCTATGTGTTGGTGTAAACAACATCTGGAAGTCTTCTCAGTACAACAAAAACACCAAATTAAGATATGAGAGCTGTGTACTTTCTGTGCTTCTCTATGGTGTGGAATGTTGAAGAGTAACATAGAAGTAAATGTCAAAATTGTCCTCTTTCCATACAATCTGCCTAATGAAAATTCTCTGAATCTTTTGGCCGAATACCATCACCATTCAATAACTGCTTGCTCAGAGCAACCAAGAGGACATGTATACCATCATAGCTGGCAGACGGAGTTGGGTTGGCCATGTCCTCAGAAGAGACCCCGATGCCACCACAAGAACAGCTATACTATGGACCCCTGAAGGAAAGAAAGAGAGGCCGACCAAAGACAACTTGGTAGAGAACTGTGGAGGCTGAGATGCAAAGAATGAACCAGAGCTGGGGCACTGTACGAAGGATGGCTGCAGACCGAGGAAAGTGGAAGCAATTTGTTGCTGCCCTACAAGACGCCACCATGCGTGATGGCCACTGACTGCTTTGACAGTCGCCAGCTAAGGATCAAAAATGTGTTGGTGCCAGTTAAACTGTAGACATTTTTCATTTTTTCTTCTATGCTAATTTTAAAGTTATTTTGGTAAATTTTCCTGCACTAGTGAAGACATTCCAAGTCGTCCCTTCTCTCCCCCTACCACCTTGAATTCTAGCATTTTTCCCCTTCTGTTCATTATTATTAGTTACTTCAAATACAAGTTTTATGAATCTGTATATTTGTGCATTTCGGTTTTACTTATTTGATCAGTCTATTGAGAACACCATACATATAAGTACACATACAGACACATATGTATTTTTACGCGCAGACATACCTGCCTTTTCTTATATTTTTTGGGTGCTACTTGTTTGGCGTATTAGAAGTGTCTTTTATCAAACTAATTTCATTAACATAACCCAGGATTTTACTTATATTTCACATAGTATTTTTTTAAAATACATTCAAGTTTCCAATTACCTTTTATGCAACTAAAGTGATGTATAAGTCATCCCAATTTTGAAGCATCCTACAGAAATATAACAACTACAAAGGAACAAATGATAAGTACAATTATTATGCCAAAACTCTACCAAAATCAGGTCTGGATTCCAACCACAGAACAAGAAATTCCCAAACATGAATTGAAATGAGGTGCCTCGTAGAAAAAAACAGCCAATAAAACACCAAGATTTAGTGAGATGCATATGGGGGCCAATGCTGGAACTGCACTGTGAAGTAATGTACTGAGAAACAAAGAATAAACTGATCAAGATTCCTTGCCAAAATGAATCATCAATTAGCACAAGAACCTAACCACAAAATGGAAGCTGCCAAGAATAAAAGACAACCCTGGAAAACATGGATCAAGGGTGTGAGAAATATTAAAGAAACATGACAGCACATCATACTAGTGTGTAAACAGATGAGAATCAAACCATTAATTAACCCCACCATACATGGCTTCACAGCATCAGTAGTAGACAAGAAATACAGCATCATCAACCTAACATTACCCCCACACATCATCATTTTAGTCATATTACTGCTGCAACATTTGTCATAATCATCATTACCAGGAATACATTAGTTATTAGCCATTGCCATCAATGTCACACAATATTAGCCCCACCACTAATACATCATTACTGCCATCCACATAAGCAACTCCAGAAAACAACTTAACTGCTAGCACATTAATCAGCACCTTATCTATCAAAGTCACTATGATCAAGGTAAGCTTTAATATAGCACAAACAACAAAAGAAATAGCAGAGGTTTTATTGTGCTTGGTTTAATTTTGCTAGTGGAAGCCACTTGTTTACAAAAGCAAACAAAAATAAACGTGACTGAAGAATATAACTCAGTTCACAGCATGACACTAAAGCTAAACCATATAAATTATACCCATGTGTACATGAGACATTTCGGATCATTCAATCATTATTTTAGCGATCTAAATTCCATCACTGGTTCTGTCAACCTACTCCCTATAAGTAAACTACAGCTTCTCAAACTTTGAGTAACTTCTCATATTAAATGTTCATCAAAGTGGCAGGTTACTTATAATTTTGTTTCATACAGCAATAAATTTTAGTGACTAAGTAGTTTACTTTTAACATGTAAAATATTTTTGTAGATTGTGTTTAACTGGATGAAAGGTTTCTTGTGTTTAATTGGTTGGAAGGTTTCTTATGTTTAATTGGTTGGAAGGTTTCTTGTTTAATTGGTTGGAAGGTTTCATTTAGCCTATTGGTAAATTGTGTGTCCAATGAAAGGATACGTTTAATTTCTTGGTAAATTTATTTAAACTATTTGTAGGTTTTGATTAATCTAGTATAAGGTTATTTTTAATCTCTTAATACATTTTATTTACTGTGTGAGTAGGCTTCTCTTAACCTAATGGTATTTTAATAACTTCTTATATTATATTATGTATCCACCGATAAGTGTCATCTAATTCAACAGATGCTTCAGTTAATGTCGTGGTTGACTTATAAGTAGGCAGGACTTAATCACATGGCAGGTTACAATTAATCTCTTGGTTGACATTAATATATCATGTTAGGATTTAATCAAATGGCAGATTAAATTTAAATGTAATCTCTTGGTAAACTTTAATATATCAGTAGATGGGATTTAATGAAATGGCTAGTTAAATTTAATCTCTTGGTTGACAAATATATCAGTAGATAAGAGTGAATGAAATGGCAGGTTAAATTTAATCTTTTGGTAAACTTTAATATTTCAGTTGATGGGATTTAATCAAATAGCGGGTTAAATTTAATCTCATGCTGTGTTTAGTTTTAACCCTTGGAAAATTTCATTCAAGGTTAAGTTTATTTTTTGCCAGGTTTGCTTAACTTTAGGTAGATTTATTTCTAGCACATTAACGTGTACAGTTTATCTGGAAGTATATGTAGTTTGATTTACTGGTTGACTGTTTAGTCTTTTTAATAAGCGTCATTAAATTGGTTAGTAAATTTATTTACTTTATTAATATATTTGTTAATCTGTTCGAGGATCGCCTAATCAAGTGATGAAATCTCAGATCCACTTTTTTGAGGTTAATAATTTAAAGCTATTTACTCCGAAAGCATAAGTGGAAGTAACAAAATGATAACATTTTCCATAACTTGCTGAATTTAATAAACTAGTGCTTGAACAAAATATAAATAAGATCCCTTGACATTTTTTCAGAAACTGCAGAGTAGACTGTACTCCATTATGGCAGAAATGCATAGTTACTGTCTTATGTTAAACATATTTCACCATTACAGGATAAGCTATAATTACAAAGTTTTGGCACAGGGGATGTGTATTTATTATTAAAAATGGCTTGGTGTATTCAATCTTTCAAATGCCTTAGTGCATTCAATCTTTCAATCTGGAAAACAGCAATTTTTCCAAAAGTTACTGTATACTGTATACAGCTCCCATGTTTAACTGATCTGTCCCCTTATTTTTTCAGTGATGACTTTTTGTTTCAGTATTGACTAATGCTTTTCAGAATTTACCATCTGTTGAGTTTTTTTTTTTTTTTTTTTTTTTTACAAACCTAGTTTATGATTATAACTGTTATAGGACATTGTTAAAGCTTTCATTTCATATAAAAATCAGTTATACCTACACTACTCTCAAGCCAACTGATTGAAATCCCCCACCTTATCTTCAGCTCTCCACCCAGTTCATAATCTGGTCTTGTCTCATTATTTAAAAATTTTCCTTCCAAATTCTGAGGAACTCCTCAAAACTGACTTTGCCATTATCATCCTTGTCCACCTGCTCAATGATTCCCTCTGCATCTGCTTCCAGACCTTGCTCCTTCAGAACCTGTCTAAGCTCCTCAACTGAGATGCTGCCTGAGTTATCCTTGTCTAGTTGTCTGAAGACAGCACGAAGCTCACTCTCTCTGTGAGAGATATAACACAATAACTCAGTTTAAAACTGTGCGTAAATTCTATAAGCAAAGTTTTCAACAATGTGTATGCAGTGTTCTTTCATTACTTACATTACTGTTCAACGTAATTTGCATTTATCTGCTGTTGACAAAGTGAAGCTTTTAACAAGTTAAACATATATGCATTCATTATGGACATTACTATATCACTATGACTGTGCTTGTTTATAATGGTAATGTGCCATCAGTTTTGAATTACCCAGCACAATTGTTTAAAAACTTAGGGTCATCTGATATGGTGTTTCCATGAAGAGGCTACTGTTAGTATGGAATTATGTTATCTTTAGGACATCTTATAGGGTTGAAATTATATTAAATGAAAGAAAGGGAACAACTAAATTAATATTCCATTTTGATCCTTAAGGAGCACTCAGGCCATCACAGAGCTGGCTGCTTGCACTATATCACACACTATGTGTGCACACTTGGATTAGCAGTTTGTGTCATAATTTCTTGTACATGATGAGGTTACCAGCACAACCTCACGTGTAACATGCAACAACTTGTGTAGTGGTGGCAGCAGTGACTATATTCTTTCTGTGTTTAATATGTCCCCATTTCTGTGTCAAGTAACTATGTCCCCATTTCTGTGTTATGTAATTATATGTCCCCATTTCTGTGCTAAGTAACTATATGTCCCACTTTCTGAGTTAAGTAACTGTATGTCTCACTTTCTGTGTTAAGTAACTATTTGTCTCACTTTCTGTGTTAAGTAACTATATGTCCCACCTTCTGCGTTAAGTAACTAGATGTCCCACTTTCTGCGTTAAGTAACTCTATGGTCCACTTTCTGCATTAACTATATGTCCCACTTTCTGTGAGATTAGCATTTTCACTACCTGTCCCACTCCACTGGTGGCAATGAACAGAATGAATTTTAATTTTCCACTTTTATGAAAACAGATTACACTTAATGTAGCACAGTCCACCTACTGTCCACTCCACATACCTATTGTATTGGTCAACAAGTATGGCAGAGCTGACTGTCAGCAGCCGATGCCTAATCAATTGTATATTATGACTGATTTGATATAGATCTGTTTCCCTTTGTTTTTCATTGGTTACATTCTAAGCTACGTGTATCACAGCATCTAGATGCTTGTGTGTGTGTGTGTATGTCTTTGTATTTCATTTTAAGGAGTCATCCCTTTAACTAAGTGTTGAGAGCAAAAACATAAAAAACTGTTGAAACTAGGTACTTTAAAAGTTTAGCTAATGTCGTAAGTAAATTTTAATGAATCTAGCTTGTATTTCCATAATTTTATTACATCTACTCACAATTTCTATGGTACATAATACCCACTTAAGTGGGCCAAACAATGACATCAAATTCAAAATACAAAAAGGTTGAGATTTCACTGCATTGGGATATATATGGAAATCAAAAGAAATTAATTTATTTTCTTTAACTGAACTGTCCTTGTTTGTTTCAGTGTACAAAGTTTTAAAATTTCGACAGATGGCCCTATGCCCAACCCTCACTATTTTAGTCACTTTTTATGACATGCATGGTAAGTCACAGTGACATTATTCTTTGCACCCCTTTTGGGGACCTGGTAACACAAAGGGAACAACAAAAAGCTACAGACTTTCATAAATAGATTTGTAGTTATTGAAGGCTTGATGTGGCATGACAAATCTCACTGCTGTGGAACTGATCACAAGAACCAGACAAGTTCTGGAGATGGATAGGACATACATTAAGGAAACCTGTTGAAAGCATTACCAGGCAATCCTTGTTCTGGAATCACCATGGTATGAGAGGTAAAGGGAAATCAAAGAACACATGGAGAAGAGAAATGTAGACAAGACACAAAGGGGCTAATAAATGACATGGAAAAACAGATAATGGCACAGGGTTGGAAGACTTCTCATACATTTGTTAACGGCCTATGCTTCTCGGGGAGCTGAAGGGTGGAGGTGATGAAAAGAAATTAAGTTCAACACAAAGATCATAATACTAAAATCAAATGTCAAGTCTGTGCATATGTAAGTATGGAGAACAACAAAGACAATAACCAAGACATTACAGACTTTGATAAATGTCTGTCTGCTTAGATGACCAATGAGGAACTGATGACAAAAACAAGTGGAACAAGAGATAAGTAGAAGACACTGGTGATGGACATGACACACACTGTGAGGACACCTGTGCTGATAGCATTAAGAGACAGTCCTTGTTTTGTGCTGTCCACAACTTACATAATTGATATATTAGAGTCCGTTTTGTTTAGTTACCAGCCATTATAACTGTGTCATGCTATGACATTAACAAAATCTGGTCTTTTTTTCTGTGTCTTCTTGGAGACCACCATTAACCACAAGGGCTAAGCTGGATAATTATTAGTAATAGTACTTTAACACAATCACAGTACCTTGCTCTTCTGTAAAACACATCAAGAGACCAGCATTATCGTTGGGATAATAAGTAGTACTTTAACACAGGATCACAATACCTTGTTCTTTAAGAAACCTATTTGTGGCAGACAGATGTGATGGTAGGGAAAGTTAGTAGTACTTTAAAACAGGACCACAGTACCTTGTTCTCCTCTAAGAAACCTATTTGTGGCAGACAGATTTGATGGTAGGGGTAGTTAGTAGTACTTTAAAACAGGACCACAATACCTTGTTCTCTAAGAAATTTTCTTTTTTTTTTTTGGTTCGGTTTTTGCCTTCTTCTGGTGAGGTGCGTGTCTTTCAACCTATCTGGTTATATCAGAGCGCATTTACCATCCAAAAAAAAAGTCAACTCTGTTGACTGCTAACCCGATCAGCGTTGACAGATACTAAGTCCTGAAAAGGACCAACACTATCTATCTGTATCTGCTAGCATTAAGCCCTAAAAAGGACTCGCCAGCTACGCCAACGCCCGAGCTAGTCTGTTGCTTATAGTACTTACTGTCAACAACAGTTTAACTAAAAAACCTATTTGTGGCAGACAGATGTGATGGTAGGGAAACATAGTACTTTAAACAGGATCACAATACCTTGCTCCTCTAAGAAACATCATGGCAGACATATGACGGGTGGGTTAGTTTGTAGTATTTTAACATAAGATCACAATATCTTGGCTCTTCTTTAAGAAACATCATGCCAGACATATATGACGGGTGAGACAGTTTGTAGTATTTTAACACAAGATCACAATATCTTGCTCATCATTTACAAATACCATCATGACATTTGATGGTCAGATAATGGGTAGCTAACTACTTTAACAAAGAATCACTTTACTTTGCTCTTCTTTAATAAACCCCATCATGACAGACAGATGTGTTACATCATCAGATATGTTATATCAGCATCAATGTGCTCCTTACACAGCATGGAGCCACCACAGAAGCTGGCCCTGCAGGAAGCCTGCACCAAGCAGTCCTACAGGCTCTTACAGTGGTGGTTTCTGTGGCTATCTGTTTTACATGAGGTTGCCAGTCCCTTGTACAACCTCATATTAGTCACCTTGTATAACATGTGGTTGCCAGCCCCTAGTACAACCTTATATTAGTTACCTTGTATAACATGAGGTTGCCAGCCCCTTGTACAACCTTATATTAGTCATCTTGTATAACATGAGGTTGCCAGCCCCTTGTAAACCTTGTATTAGTCACTTTGTATAACATGAGGTTGCCAGCCCCTTGTACAACCTTATATTAGTCATCTTGTATAACATGAGGTTGCCAGTCCCTTGTACAACCTCATATTAGTCACCTTGTATAACATGAGGTTGCCAGCCCCTTGTACAACCTTATATTAGTCACCTTGTACAACATGAGGTTGCCAGCCCCTTGTACAACCTCATATTAGTCACCTTGTACAACATGAGGTTGCCAGCCCCTTGTACAACCTCATATTAGTCACCTTGTACAACATGAGGTTGCCAGCCCTTGTACAGCCTCATATTAGTCACCTTGTACAACATGAGGTTGCCATCCCCTTGTACAAAATGAGGTTGCCAGCCCCTTGTACAACCTCATATTAGTCACCTTGTACAACCTCATATTAGTCACCTTGTACAGCATGAGGTTGCCATCCCCTTGTACAACATGAGGTTGCCAGCCCCTTGTATAACCTCATATTAGTCACCTTGTATAACATGAGGTTGCCAGCCCCTTGTACAACATGAGGTTGCCAGCCCCTTGTACAACCTCATATTAGTCACCTTGTACAACATGAGGTTGCCAGCCCCTTGTACAACCTCATATTAGTCACCTTGTATAACATGAGGTTGCCAGCCCCTTGTACAACATGAGGTTGCCAGCCCCTTGTACAACCTCATATTAGTCACCTTGTACAACATGAGGTTGCCAGCCCCTTGTACAACCTCATATTAGTCACCTTGTATAACATGAGGTTGCCAGCCTCTTGTACAACCTCATTAGTCACCTTGTACAACATGAGGTTGCCAGCCCCGTGTACAACCTCATATTAGTCACCTTGTATAACATGAGGTTGCCATCCCCTTGTACAACATGAGGCTGCCAGCCCCTTGTACAACCTCATATTAGTCACCTTGTACAACATGAGGTTGCCAGCCCCTTGTACAACCTCATATTAGTCACCATTTTTAACATGAGGTAGCCAGCCCCTTGTACAACCTCATATTAGTCACCTTGTACAAAATGAGGTTGCCAGCCCCTTGTACAACCTTATATTAGTCACCTTGTATAACATGCCACAGTAGGCATATTCTTTCTTTGTCTCTTCAGACACCCCTGGGAACTATACAGGCTACTGAATAATGTCTTATATGCTTTGTATTTTTAATGTATAATTCATAATGTATAATTTATAATGTATACGTGACGTTACTGTAACCATGCTGCAGCAATGTGCAAATATTTCAATTAAAGTAGTATGCACTAATAACAATGATAAGATTGTCAAAGTGGGTATTTTGCAGTCGAGTGGTTTCAGATTCATCAATGTAATGAGGTAAAGATTAATAGTAATTGGAAATGTGAAGGTCTGATGCTGTTCTTACAATACATATGACTTTTAACAGGTGAAATTTAAATATCTGTTCAAGTCAGTTATATAACTGGAACCACCAGGCCTTTACCCCCATTCCCCCTTAATATTATTCTTGTTCGGAGTTTGTTTGATTATGTTCAGTTTGATCTCGTTTTTTTTTTTTTAACATACAAGCATAATTGGTAATTGTGATTTGCCCTATTTACAATGATTTGACAGATGTGATGCCACTTTTCCATATCGGCAGTTACTCATTTTATTTGGAATTGGAAACAATATTTATCCTAATTATAACCCATCAGAGGTTGAACGGGATATTTTTCATCATTAATTTAAAAAAAAAGGTAAAGATTAATGTGGTCCCACAGCAGATACTGCCATAGGGGAGTTAAGTGCTCAAGACTTCACTTATACCTGGTCTCAGCTTTATGAGGTGGGGTGACAAGTTCCCTTCCTCCCTGCCTTTGCCATCCCTAATTCAGAAGGAAGAGTCAATTACCCATCTGGGTAGACTGGAACATGACGTGACTTGAGTTCAGAACAAACGAACTTTTGCATTCATGATAACAATAGAGTTAAACCATCCCAAAGTTAGCATGACTTTCAGATGATTCCAACATCGACTAACTGCCTTCTGAAATGCACATCATCAAATAACGTTAATATATGTGACTTTCACTTACTTGACTTCTTTTGGATCTCTCAAGGACAAGGCCTTCTTCAGTTCTTCCAGAGTCATCTTTTCGTCGCTGTTTTTATCGATTTCGCTGAACCAGCTCTGAAATATCAAGAAAGAACGGAACATATAAGTATGCTTTAACGAACGGAATAATGCTGCTTAAACTAAACAGCACAGATAAACATGTTTTTAAAAGTAATATATAGGCCTGGGCTACATTTAAAAAATAAGATGGTATGGAATCTGTTTTACAAATTAACGTATTCAGGAAGCACCATCACCAACATAAATAACTATCGTCATCTTACCACTCTCGCAATCTTTGCAACGTCAAACCCATTTCGTGTACGGTACCGCTAAATTCTCACATGAAACAACAGCACAATCATTTTTTTTTCCTCTCTAAAGCACCATCATCAACACTAATAGCCACTGTCATTATCTAAATTCTCGCCATCGGCGTCAACACTCACAGAGATATCGTCGACGCTGCGGCCATCTCCGGCCTGCTGAAGGACCTTGCATAGCTCAAGCCGAGTCAGGAACCCGCTACCGTCAAGGTCAGCGGCGTTAAAGAATTCCTCAACTTTAACCTCGAAGCTTGCCATTCTTTCGGATTGAACTGGGCACTGAGTACAGCAGAACGATGGTGATGTAGTCCTTTAGTAGTCAGTTGCAGTCAGTAGTGGCCTGTGAAAATATCAGCAGTAACAACGTCCTTAAAGATGGGGACAGCAGACAAATCTAGCGCGTGGCTGATAGGTAACAATAGTGACTGCCTCTATGACACAGTCGTCGTTGCTGTTGCCTTAACAACGCGCATTGCGTTCATTATTGGTGCTGAATGGCACAGAGAATTTCCCTTGAATGTTATAAATGCTAAATATATTGTCGTTTTCCCCTGGGTGTTATAACTGCTAAATATATTGTCGGTGTGCAAACTGGTCATTCACTGCAGTGAATTCACTACAGTCGCGATATTTGAATTAAGGCATGTACTTGGAGATTACGGCATTGTGTTTGCTGAACAGCGAGATCATACTCTCGAGAAAAAAAATAGTTAACATCTTAGGCAAGTTCTCTTTGCCGGTGTTACTCAATGTGGTGGTCCGTGAACCGGTTACAGTCCGAGAGTCCTCTGCCGGTGCGAATTTCCAGGAAATAGTGTAACTTTTTAAATCTCGCCTGCAGCACACAAAGAACTGCAAATCCAGAGGCACCTATTATAATATTGATAATTATTATTATTAGATGGCGCAATGATAGGAAACTCTGTACATAGCATTACATCAGAAGGCATTCTGATCACACTGACTAACAAAAAAAAAAACTTTTTTTTTCTTTCTCTAACATTTCTATGTTTTTCTGGTCAATTTTAATGCGCTGTTTTTAAATCTGCAAACCGTTTTTCTCTATCAGGTCGGGATCTCTAGAAATACGCAATTGAAGTTTTTTAACAACGCATACAGTATTACAACATCATTAGTACAAGAAGTATAACAGTTATGTAGGCTTGAATTTCTTTGCAGTCGACTTTCGTCGGTGAATGGCATGTGGTACATCCATGAAGCACCATAATCGCAAGCATTCACATCACTGTTTTTGATAACAGACTATTATTACGGCGATTCTAATATGACCGAAAAATTCTCAGCTCATCCTGACTTCGCCATGGTATCAGGAGCCAATGTTCCTGTACGTTTAGTGAGTGCAAATATTTTCTGTTACCAGTCATTTTTTTTATCTGTCCAGGGCTTAACAATATGCAACATAGTCCTTTGTAGCATTTTCATTTCGAATGATGTAATGCTTTTTTGCAACTGTTTTACTGAGTGTAACAAGTCTCGCAGTTTGTATGCAAAACTGCCTACTGAGGAATAGATACATGCTTTATCTTTGCATCGCTAGTTGCGGGAAACTTTTCTCGAAGATAAGTGAAAGCTTTGCTCGTTTTATCTAACGCTTTTACAAAATTCTTGATGAGCCACCAAACTTTATAGTAACAGTGAAAATGAAGGTTCTTTTAATTAACTGCAAGTGGCTTGAGTGTTACATTTTTATGCCCGAAGTATTTTGAATTCATTGACACTTTCCACACCTTTCTTGCGTTAATGTTTGTCTGTTGCGGCTGGTTTGGTCCATTTACATTTCTGTTGTCATACCCAGTTTGCATCCCGTTGAGAATTGCAATGACCTTTAGGTCTCCACAATTCTGGTAGTCATTCGTACTTGTTTTTTGGTGGAAACGTTTAGCCAATTGTCATAAAGTTTCCTTTTGGAAACAGAGTGGTCGATAGGAGGACTTTCGTCATGCAATAACACGGCTTTTAGAACTAGTCTTGGAAGAATCGATCGCCATTCGTTACTATGTCTTCATGGTTTACATCTTTGCCAAATGTCATGTTATTGAAAAAGTTTCTCTGTGTCTATGACGAAATTTAGATATCGGAGTATTGGGCGCTAAAAGATTCCATTCTTTGACTCGCAAACCGAGTAATTCCGTTGTCTTTATTCTAAGAAAACAGGAGATCACGTATTAGGG
This sequence comes from Oreohelix idahoensis, assembly GCA_024509875.1. Lineage (NCBI taxonomy): Eukaryota > Metazoa > Mollusca > Gastropoda > Stylommatophora > Oreohelicidae > Oreohelix > Oreohelix idahoensis. The sequence continues at coordinate 263,545 of JAMPIV010018779.1, read as the reverse complement.
TACAGTTCTTGGTCTTAAGTAAACACTTTCTGGTATACTTCAAACCATTTCTGATGCAGGTTTCACTTTCTATGGTTCTTACGGCTGCCTGTTTGTTCTGGTACAGCAGTTGGATCGATGAGTTGTATATGAGGTGGTTTCGAAATCCGATTAATTTTGGGATAAACCACAGGCCATAACTGTTTTAAAAAGGAACAATGGATGTTGTACACAAGTAACGAAAGCTAGTGGTTTGTAATTCAATGAAACAAGTATGGCACTCAAAAGGCATTCGAATGTTTCGGCATTTTCGTAACCAACCTGCCATGATCGAACAAATTCATTTGGCTTCCAAGATTTATTGCATCATAACTTTCGAATCGAAATAACCCGTTCATATGTATTTCTTTAGTTGGTCTAAAGTTTTTCTAGTGAACACGATCGGTAAAAATATCCGCACACGTGAACATCAGCCGAATTTCATTACAACTTCTAGAAGCCATATTTTGCTGGCAAAAATGAGTAACTTTTAAAAATCGCGTAAACATATCATGGCATCAGCAGTATAAAAAGTTATTATTAATTTTTAATAAGTTATATATGTAAAAAATGAAACGGAGCAAATAACGGTTTCCTTTCCCAAAAATCTTATACATAGCTTAAGAACCCGACGTGATAGATCAGAATTTGGCGCAAGAAACTTCCTAATCATTATTCAAACAAAAAAAAAATGTGTTTGGGCTCTTTATCTTCTGTCTACACTCTGAGGTCATGGCTCCCAAGTGTCCGCCTCCAGTTGTTATTTCCCATCTGCGCTGGGAACCGAACCCACTGCACACTGATTGCGACTTTCAACTTCAGTCCTGGTTTTATCCACGCTGCCAGCTTGAGGCAATTGTGAAAGTACCCATTACGTTGTGTATAACTGATGTTTCTGAATTCCATAGCCCGTTGCGGTTGCTCCACAGCCAACACGACGCCTTTTCGGCCGTTTCACCGAGCCTTGTTTATTGAATGAATGTGTGTGTGTAAATGGTCCGGAAATGCTCTGGTGTCAGACTGTAACGGCCGTGTCGTTCCTCTGATCGCACCAGCAGAGGCTTGCTACACGGACAACAGCTTGACCTCGTTATTCATGTGCCCAACCTCGTGCCACCGAGTCTATGTTACGGGGTACGCTCATATAGTCAGAAATGACTGAAAAAAGGAAGATAGTAGTGTGTGTAAACATATATATCCTATGTGACTATGTGTGTGTGAGAATGATTGCACCTTTTTTTCCAGCGACACGTTTATCACTGCGTGTATTCCCACTCGCGTCGAAGGATCTGCCAACTGATCACTGTATTAAAGTGCATGTCTTGTCATTTATTGAGATGTGAACAACATTGCATACTGAGTGCTGCGGTAAAATTAACAATAAATATCATTGTTTTAAGGGGTTAACACAAACGGGAGACATTGACCTCGAGGCTGACTTTCCTTATTTCAGACACATTTTTAGTCAGCCCAAATGTCAACAATTTCTGCTGAAATGTCAGGTTAATTTTAAAATGTCAACGGATATTTGGAGAGAAAAGGCTTGAAAGAAATATGTGTTGTGAATATGAGCAAATTGTTAATGTTGAATAGCGGAAGGGAAGCAGGGTCGGCTCTTGTGTGGTGCAGTCGTCCCGGACGCCGACTCGGGGGAGGCATCGACATTTATTTTAAAATAATAATATTAAAATCATTGACATTTTAAAAGAACAAATCAGTTAAACGAAAAACTTACAGTACACCTCTACACCTCACGACAGAAGATGAACGACTAAGTAAGTAAGTATTTACAATACAAACGTAAATGAATTAAGTTTTGTTTTGTAAAATGCTAGTGACCATCACTTGCGGAAATCACAATGTGATCCTACTCAAGAGCATAAAATAGAGTCTCGTAAGAGTACACTACAGTACAGCATGTGCATGATGGAGTGTGGGGGTGCCATGACGAGACCCTGCAACATGTTGAGAAATTCCTGGGGCTGGCTCTGAAGGGAATGGGGAATTCCGCAATAAGTATACCCCAGGTAGTATTAGTAGTACGAAGGTAGTCCCACTGGAGATTCTGCCGTACAGAGTGAATTGTTAGAGACTTTACAATACTAGATCCAGCTTTATTAGATAGGAGGACCAGTTCCCTTCCTCGCTGCCTTTGCCTTCCCTAATTCAAGACCAGAGTCAGGTGCCCCTTTACAGCTGGGTAGAATGGAGTATGACGATACCAGGGTTCGATCTCGGAACTCGGTAACTTTACCGCCGAAAGACCGGCGCTTTAATAACTTAACCAGTCGGACCCTGAGTTAGTACTAGTATATATGAAAATTAAATTTACAACCAGTAAAATATTGCACGAGCAGACTATTTTTGAGAACTCGTGTCCTCCAGTGCGTATTTCTACCACAGCAAATAACAAAATATTTAGACGACTTCTTCATAATCCTCTGTCGACATGATGGGATAACCTGTCCTATGTCCAACCCTCCTTAGTCACCTTTTAGTAAATCTGGGTAGATTACAGTGTTATTATTGCGTGCTTCCTTTTCAGGCCATGGTAACAAGTCAGATCATAATGAAACGCTGGCAATGAATAGTTCACACATGGAGCATGAGGAAACCTGTTGACAGCCTTACAAGGTAATCCTTGTTCTGGAATCCCCATCATAAGAGATGTAGATGGGGATAGACAAACACATAGAGAAGAGAACTGGATAAGAAAATGAAAAGGACAAACAAGACACGGAGAGACATTGTGTGGATGACACAGGACAGGAAGGACTTAGCGTAGATTTGTTGAAGATCTGTGCTCCATGGGGAACTGGAAGGTAATGACTGAATAATAAAATACTCAATACAAATAATGGAGCAGTGGTTAGTGCACTGGCTTCCTATCTCAGTGGTCCATGGTTCGATCCCCAGTTGAGGTGGGGGTTTTTTTTAGACCGCAAACGGCTCCGGGGTCGACCCAGCCTCTTGAATTGGGTTCCAGAGTAACTCTGGGAAGGTTAACGCGGCCGGCGTGATGCTGACCACATCACCCCTAGTGTGCCGATGGTCAAGAAAATGTGGGCCTAACACCATATTCCCAATACGCCTCAATGGGTGTGTACCGGGATCCAATACAAATAATACAAGAGATACAGGTCTTTAGAATTACAGAAAAATTAAAGTTCGCGGAATATTGACTACGCTCGAGTATACATGTTAGACTGCATTACTACAACACGAATTTGACTGACTACTCTCTTTAATGTTGTTTCAATGACTCACTGGCAGAGCTGCAGATCTCGCCGTACGGATAGTGATGTGAAGCCCTATCTAATCTCTATGCGTACGTGACTATTATATTTGCTCTACAAGCAGCCACAAGGACAGAAACAGATGCAGCCCTCAGTAGCTAAACCCTGCAACATCTTCATCAATCGGCAAGACCGCAGCATTAAACATAAAAGAGTAGGCCGTATTATATACTACGTATACATAACACAGCAAAGAGAAATGTACTATCTTACCGTAAGGAGTTCCCAGCAAGTGTATGCACTAACAATGCCGGAAAATATTGCCAACTTGTCGTCTGGCACCTTGGTTTTTGACCAGGACTAGACCAGGAAGGGAGAGAACTCAGTGTGTGTCTATGAGGAGCGTCGCATGTTCGGAAAAAGGGGGGGGGGGGGGGGGGGGGGGGGGGGGGGGGGAGATAGACAGGGGACAAGTTGTTATTGTTCTTGAAACCGTAATAAAAAATATAACCCTGGTGATGGTGGATTCGGTTGACAGACATTTGGAATTGAGTGGACGGACATTTTACTGTATAGATAGATAGTCAAACCATCAAACCAGATGTGAGTACACAACTTAGCGTATGACTGTGTGTTAGAGAAGTACTTCTTTACCTTGGGTACATGTACCCTCCCGGGGTGCGCGACGCGACTTATGGGGTGCGAGATGTGCTAGATACACAATAATATTAATACAGAAGGAGAATAATCATAAACACAATGTAATAAACATAACTAAAACATATTTGTACAAAATAGAACACAGCCTTAGTCCCATCTAGTTAAATGTTTTCTCAAGGACAATTGAAAATAAACAGAAACAGAAGGTTCATTGATCTAGTAAACGCATGATTACTATCAAATATAAAATGCTCAGTTTGCATATACTGTATTTTAACATTTATTATGCAATTTAAAACATTAAATATTATTTTTCTCTCTAATTCTTCAGTTATTGTTATTCTTCAGATATATTGTGTATCAAAATGTTAACCCTTGTAGTGGGTTTGATGGTATTGTATGATGGTGATATTACTAAATGTAATGTATGAGGCCAGCTGTGAAGGCTCCTGAGATAAAATGTAGTTGTGAATTGTCAGAAGGCCTTTCTTGCTACCACTACGACCTCACACTCAATTTTTTTTCTTAATGAATGTAGCTATGTAAAATGTCTAGGGTAATGATATGTAATGTGGTGTGATAGTTATAGATACACCCACAGATATTTAAGCAGACTAATAATATTTAACAAATGTTAAAATACACTGAACTAACTCACGTGTGTAAAATTTTTGATAGAATTATATTACATTTATTTGTTCTGGATCAAGTTTTTATGTTGACCAGAACTTTTTGTTAAAAAAAGGATTTAAAATTATGAAAGAAATGCATGGAATGTTACATAATAAATGCAAGAGTGTACATATATAAGTACTAGACTAGTTAGTTTTATTAAATTGTTCTATTAGTCATCTACTTGGGAGGATAGTTAATGCTTGTGCTGTTGGGGTGGCCTCATCACACCTGTCTATATTTACTACACAGTGTCCAGTAAATTGCAGGAATTTTATGGGGTATTAGTAACTAAAAGGCGTTGGTGAACTTCCAGCAGACCAGAGGCTCACTCATCTTGCATATGTAGCTCTGGTGCTGAAATCTGGTGGTCCCACCTCTCCGTGCTGGCGGGCAATAATAGTGGTCTCTGTCACAACGTACTGCACACATACACTCGAGTAAAATCACCAATGAATGGACACCGCCTTGTTGACAGCTGAAACTCACAGCTCTGCAATCAAAGTATTGGCTATGTGTCAAAATTCTATTCTCTACCCACGTCTGGACACAACACGGACACAACAACCACATCATACAGACAGGTCAGATCTCTCTGACCAAACAGCACATTTACCATGGTGGTTTTACATCAGATAGGTCCTCCCAGACTATAGATTCTGAAAAATATTTATTAGTTTCCTTCCCTAAAAGTGGATAGGTAATATGTTTCATTATTCTCAACACTTGATCTGTCTTTCCTACCCTTGCTGGAGTTTATGTATATTGTTGGTCCCTAGACCCTGACTTGGGCGGGGGGTCTAGAGCAAATCCCTACTTGTTTGTAAGGCTAGATTATGATATGGCAGTATCAAATCACTCGAACATTAAACAATATTCAAAATATACAAAGAAATAATTTCAATCTTACCAGATTATGAATAAAGAACACAGAAATGCTAGCAAAACTCAGCTGAGCTGCTGGCTATAGTATGGCGTCCCTGAACTTATTTCACTTTCTTTCATTTGGAAATCACCACACTTTAAAATACTGTGTCTATCATCGAACAACTATTGAGGAATGCCCCACTTGCGCGTCTGAGCGCCGATAAAATGATTGTCTGTGGCCAATCACTGCCTAGGTTTATTTCAAATTCAAATTTCCTACCCTAAAGTCATTTCAGTCATGCTTCAGTCAAGTATGGATGTTTATCTGTTAGTCTGTCCGTCTCTACTTGTTTTTTTTTTTCAAAACGTACTTGATTTTTGAACCAACCTTTCTCTCCCCTCCAAAATTTTGTCGTTAAAAGTTATATTTAGACACAGCTCCCACCAATGTCCCTTCGCTTCCCTACTAAGTAGATTTGAACACCTGCGTCTCGAGGTCGTGTTTTTGTGTGCAAATAGCGACACTTTTTATTCCATACGGTATGTCGCTGATGTGAACAACACTGTCTTTTGTCATTATCTTCAATATTATCTATCCGTCTGTAAAATTAAGAACATATTAGTTCACTGCTCAGAATGGGCCATCCGGCCAGCTAATTTTTATATTCCTAACATTAATATTACGAAAAAGTTACTTTTTAATTTTTGTAATATTCCAAACATCCGCGTTCTGCCGATGAATTCAAATCAAAGGCTTGGTATCGCAAAAGCGACCAATAAATGACTGTGGCGTAACATATCCAAGGTCCCTTCTGTCGAGTTCCTTGCTTTATGTCAACTTGGGAAACGTGACTTTTCTCCGTTTCCCCCCCAATTGCGTCTCCTTAGCCTTTCTAGTCTCACGCAATCTTTCCGGTCATATTTTTTCCTTTTTATCCGCCGTTCCCCTCCTGTCTAGCAAGTCAATTTTTATGGAGGGTGATGACCCGCGGTCTGGGCGATCATGTACTATCAGCAGCCTACGCATTATGTTTTTATCCTTACATGTTATCTTTGGAGGTATTTTACCGTTGTATCTCTGTCAATTTCACTACACATCTCCCCACTTGAAAACATGCCTATGGCAAGTTCCAAAACCAGCGATACACATAGGTAAAATTACTCCTCACTTCTGCCACTACTCTAATTAGGCAGTTTGAGAATCGGCTTGCTAGTGAGTGTTTCCTTTAACTCTTGGAACGCTAGTTCACATTGTGCAGTCCAAATAATTTTATCTGGAAGTCCCTTGCGAGTCAGATCAGTCAGAGGAGCACAAATAGCGTTAAAATTCTTGATGTATTTCTGATAAAATCCGCATAACGACACAAATGATCGCACGTCCTTTTTTGTTTGCGGCCTAGGTGCTCTCTGCAGTTTTTCCAAGTTCTTAGGATCAGGGGTCATATTACCCTGATATACAGTGTGTCCCAAGAATTCCAACTCTTTGCATCCAATACAACATTTTGTTGGCATAGCAGTTAAGTTCGCCTCCCGAAGTCTATCAAACAACATCTCCAGAGCTTCAATGTGTTCTTCAAATGTCTCTGTGGCGACGAGAATATCATCCATGAAATTCGTGATACATGGGTGATTCAGGGGATCCAACAATTTGCGCATCATCCTTGAAAACACACTCGGAGCATTTTTCAGTCCGAATGGTAGCATATTGAATTCATAATGTCCATCCGAAGTGCTAAAAGCCAAATAAGGTCTCACTTCAGGCTTCACTGGGATCTGGTAATAGCCTTTACTAAGATCCACCTTTGAAAAGTATTTTGCCTTGTTCAGTCTGGCAAATAACTGTTTTGTGTCTGGTAAATGGATCCACTTGTCCTTCTGTGACAGCATTCAGTTTCCTGTAATCTATGCACAGTCTGTGTTCCCCAGACGGTTTTCTCAACAAAACGACACTAGAACTAAAAGATGATTCACTGTGCGAAATAATCCCCTCCTTCAACAAATACTCTATTTCTTCCTTCAATGCCTTCTCCTTCGCGAACGGAATAGAATAGGCTCTCATACAGATTGGGTTTGAGTCTACCAGTCTCATGTCATACTGTAGCAAATTTGTATGGCCTGGTTTATCTGTTAATACATCTGTATGTTCCTCCAGAACCTGTTGAACTCTCTCCCTCTGGTTTTTAGTCAGGTGCTTACTGACTTTTACCTGCGCTGCGGTTTCACAAGGATGTAATGGGTATTCATGTGAGGTGAGTGGTTCTTTTTGCATCTGGGTTGCAATAGCCAAGGTCAATAAGGGGGTGCTTTCCTGGAGTGGTCTGTCCAGATACTTCTTTAACAGGTTTACATGATAAACTTTCTCCTTCCCCTTTTTGTCAATTTTATAGTTTGTTCTAGACACCTTCTCTAGAACCGTATATGGACCTTGCCAACCAATTTGTAATTTATTCTGGCTTCCGGGTAGTAGAAGCAGCACCTTCTCTCCGACTGCCAGTTCCCTGTCCTTTGCCTTCCTATTAAAATATGCTGCATGTTTCTTCCTGGCTTGCTTCAAATTATCATTTGCCAGTTTCCATCCAGCTTTCAAACGAGTGGTCAGTTCGTTCACGTATTGATACGATGAGGTAACAGTCTCTTCCGCCTTCTCATCTGTCCAGGTCCTTAATAAAGCTTCTAATGGACCTTTTATTGGCCTCCCAAATAGCAGAGTTGCGGGAGCCATCCCGGTTGAACTATGTGGTACCTCCCGGTACGCAAACAATGCGGCGGGCAGGAATTGATCCCACAGATCCGGTTTTTCGTGTGCCAGCTTTCTCAGGATAGAAATGAGAGTCCCGTTGAACCTCTCTACCTGGCCGTTCCCTTGTGGATGGTACGGACTACAATGAAAGTGTCTGGCTTGAAATAGCTTAAAAACTTCTTCCGTTAGTTTCCCCTTGAACTGAGAACCATTATCCGTCAAGATTTGATGCGGGAATCCTAATCGGGTAAATATTGTAAGTAGTGCCTCTGCTACATGTTTTGAATCAATTGATGGCAGGGCTACCGCCTCTCCCCACATAGAACAAGTGTCCACCAGAGTAAGGATGTAACTGTTCCTCCTCTTGGTCCGAGTGAGAGGTCCTACAATATCCACTGCAACCCTCTCAAAAGGTGTTCCCACTATGGGCATTTCCCCTAGAGTTGCAGGAGCAGTCCAGTGCTTTGGAGCTACCCTTTGACATTCTGGGCAGGATTTGACATATCTTTTATATCCTCCGTTATCCCTGGCCAGAAGTAATGACAAGCTATACGCTGTCCTGTGGCGCTGATCCCCATGTGACCACTGAAGGGAATCGCATGCCCGAGTTCCATCACTTTATCTCTATATGAAGTGGGAAGAACCAGCTGGTTGTGACCATTTGTTCCAGTTCCGGCCTTCCTGTATAAGAGTTTGTTCTTCATGAAATATTCCCCCTTGCTCGGAGGTGTGTGGCATTTGGGCAATTTTTAAAAACAGGGCTTGAGTGTCCTATCCTCAGCCTGCGCCTTCCTCATCTCCTCTGGATGAGCATTTATAGGTTCACCTTCTTCCTCCTTCTTCTGTGACCTGGTCTGCACTGTCGCCATGATCACAGGTTTCTCGGGATTCCCCAAGAAGACGTATCTACACCCCAATATCAGAGGGTAGATTGGTTCATCTATCACTGCTGCTCTGATTGCTCCCTCCACATAGCGAGTTTTCACCGTTATCCTTGCGATGGGAAGTGTCATGAGTGGTATGTCCTTAGTCGCCCCTTGTATTTCCACTGTTTCTGTGGTATACTGACTTGGGTCCACTAGGCTAGACTTCACAACTGAATCATAATCCAAACCTGTATCATAAAGGCACCTTATGGTGACCCCATTACAAATAACATCCTCACAAACTGGGGGGTGATAAGGTTCCTGTTGTCCATTAGGATTAACCTTTAATCTTCGCGTCCCCGACTTCATTGCAGCAATGTTTGAAGGTTTCCTTCTACAAAATTCGGTGTTATGGTTATCCTTCTTGCACCATTTACACCATCTTTTTTCCTTGGTTCAACGGTTTTCTTTCATTGAACTTTTGGTCATTGAACTGTGAGTTTCTGTCGCGATAGTCATTTCTTGGCCGCTCAAAGTTTGTCCTACCTTTATTTCCCTGCTCTCTATTATCAAATTTATTAAATTGCTGTGGAGCTTTAAAATTGTCTATGTGCTTCTTTTTAGCACCACTTACCTCTGCCTGAGCTGCCTGATACCTCTCAGCAACATTTAAAATTTCCCCCAACTTCTCTGCACCTTGTTCCATGAGAAATTTTCTCATGTCTGGAGCCATGGACTCTCTCAATTGCTCAATCATGATCATTTCTTTAAGATCTTGGGTCTTCCCCAGAGCCGTCCATTTCTCCAAATAGGTTTCTAGTCTAGCAGAGAATTGGTGGTATGTCTCCCCAGACAACAGTTTGGCATTTCTAAATTTCTTACGATAAAATTCACCATTCTTCTCGTACCTTAATAACAAAGCCTGCTTTAACATGTCATAATTGTCTTGGTCTTCCCTGTTCATTTTGGCAAATACTTCATAAGAAGTACCTCTCAATCCCTGTGATAGCTTTACACTCCACCTCTCTCTCTCTAACCCATATGTAGTAGCTAATAACTCAAAACGTCCTAGGTACCCCTCTATGTCATCGTCTTTTTCAACAAAATGGTCTAAATGAAACCCCATAGCTGAGTTTGAGGCTCCCAGACTGGGCGTAGCATCTGAGGCAAAAGGGCTGGCACCATTTTCAGGAGCCGGGCCTTGTAATTCCAGCTCCCTTAGTCGTAATTCGTGCTCCCTTTGCAACCTTCTATCTTCTGCCTCCCTTTCGGCAGTCAACCTTTTTTCTTCTGCCTCCCTTTGCTGTCGTTTTTCTTCTGCCTCCCTTTCGGCAGTCAACCTTTTTTTCTTCTGCCTCCCTTTGCTGTCGTTTTTCTTCTGCCTCAATCTGCAGCCTCTTAATTTCTCTATCAGCCTCAATTTGTAACCTCTTCTCTTCAGCTACCTTTCTATCTTCCCTTTCAATATATTTATCACATTCAGCCGTTACATATTGAATTAAAATCTGACCATCCATTCCCATCTCCTTTGCGGTCAGCACAGCAGCTGATCGGAATTTTGCTAGCTCCGCCATACTTTTCAGACAATATAATAATATACAAGCTAAATCTCTAACCAGTAAATACACTAAGTACTTCTTATGACTATAGTCTAACTAATTCTAACTAACCAGTTAACTAATTAATTATCACTGGCTGTGAAGATTCACCAACTTTTATCTGCAGGGACACTTTTAATTTTAAAGGGAATTTCACAATTTTTTTTCCCCTAATTTTATTTCTCCAACCAGGAGATCCTAATATTACTGTTGGGCTAATTATCCCTGGACAAGACCCCAATGTATGTAGTGGGTTTGATGGTATTGTATGATGGTGATATTACTAAATGTAATGTATGAGGCCAGCTGTGAAGGCTCCTGAGATAAAATGTAGTTGTGAATTGTCAGAAGGCCTTTCTTGCTACCACTACGACCTCACACTGAATTTTTTTTAATGAATGTGGCTACGTAAAGTGTCTAGGGTTATGATATGTAGTGTGGTGTGATAATTATAGATACACCCACAGATATTTAAGCAGACTAATAATATTAACAAATGTTAAAATACACTGAACTAACTCACGTGTGTAAAATTTTTGATAGAATTATATTACATTTATTTGTTCTGGATCAAGTTTTATGTTGACCAGAACTTTTTTTTAAAAAAAAAAAAGGATTTAAAAATTATGAAAGAAATGCATGGAATGTTACATAATAAATGCAAGAGTGTACATATATAAGTACTAGACTAGTTAGTTTTATTAAATTGTTCTAGTAGTCATCTACTTGGGAGGATAGTTAATGCTTGTGCTGTTGGGGTGGCCTCATCACACCTGTCTATATTGACTACACAGTGTCCAGTAAATTGCAGGAATTTTATGGGGTATTAGTAACTAAAAGGCGTTGGTGAACTTCCAGCAGACCAGAGGCTCACTCATCTTGCATATGTAGCTCTGGTGCTGAAATCTGGTAGTCCCACCTCTCCGTGCTGGCGGGCAATAATAGTGGTCTCTGTCACAACGTACTGCACAGATACACTCGAGTAAAATCACCAACTGAATGGACACCGCCTTGTTGACAGCTGAAACTCACAGCTCTGCAATCAAAGTATTGGCTATGTGTCAAAATTCTATTCTCTACCCACGTCTGGACACAACACGGACACAACAACCACATCATACAGACAGGTCAGATCTCTCTGACCAAACAGCACATTTACCATGGTGGTTTTACATCAGATAGGTCCTCCCAGACTATAGATTCTGAAAAAATATTTATTAGTTTCCTTCCCTAAAAGTGGATAGGTAATATGTTTCATTATTCTCAACACTTGATCTGTCTTTCCTAACCCTTGCTGGAGTTTATGTATTTTGTTGGTCCCTAGACCCTGACTTGGGCGGGGGGTCTAGAGCAAATCCCTACTTGTTTGTAAGGCTAGATTATGATATGGCAGTATCAAATCACTCGAACATTAAACAATATTCAAAAATATACAAAGAAATAATTTCAATCTTACCAGATTATGAATAAAGAACACAGAAATGCTAGCAAAACTCAGCTGAGCTGCTGGCTATAGTATGGCGTCCCTGAACTTATTTCACTTTCTTTCATTTGGAAATCACCACACTTTAAAATACTGTGTCTATCATCGAACAACTATTGAGGAATGGCCCCACTTGCGCGTCTGAGCGCCGATAAAATGATTGTCTGTGGCCAATCACTGCCTAGGTTTATTTCAAATTCAAATTTCCTACCCTAAAGTCATTTCAGTCATGCTTCAGTCAAGTATGGATGTTTATCTGTTAGTCTGTCCGTCTCTACTTGTTTTTTTTTTTCAAAACGTACTTGATTTTTGAACCAACCTTTCTCTCCCCTCCAAAATTTTGTCGTTAAAAGTTATATTTAGACACAGCTCCCACCAATGTCCCTTCGCTTCCCTACTAAGTAGATTTGAACACCTGCGTCTCGAGGTCGTGTTTTTGTGTGCAAATAGCGACACTTTTTATTCCATACGGTATGTCGCTGATGTGAACAACACTGTCTTTTGTCATTATCTTCAATATTATCTATCCGTCTGTAAAATTAAGAACATATTAGTTCACTGCTCAGAATGGGCCATCCGGCCAGCTAATTTTTATATTCCTAACATTAATATTACGAAAAAGTTACTTTTTAATTTTTGTAATATTCCAAACATCCGCGTTCTGCCGATGAATTCAAATCAAAGGCTTGGTATCGCAAAAGCGACCAATAAATGACTGTGGCGTAACATATCCAAGGTCCCTTCTGTCGAGTTCCTTGCTTTATGTCAACTTGGGAAACGTGACTTTTCTCCGTTCCCCCCCCCCCCCCCAATTGCGTCTCCTTAGCCTTTCTAGTCTCACGCAATCTTTCCAGTCATATTTTTTCCTTTTATCCGCCGTTCCCCTCCTGTCTAGCAAGTCAATTTTTATGGAGGGTGATGACCCGCGGTCTGGGCGATCATGTACTATCAGCAGCCTACGCATTATGTTTTTATCCTTACATGTTATCTTTGGAGGTATTTTACCGTTGTATCTCTGTCAATTTCACTACAACCCTCTTGAAAAAGTTTCAAATATTGGTCATGGGAATATTCAAAAGAATTATTATCAGTTTGTCTACAGCTATATGAAAAAAGACTGCTGGAAATCACTCCCATAAAACACTCCTATTTCATATCCAATTTTCCGTACCGCTACTCACTTATTTGCACACTTAATGTATAAATCAAATGATATTTTTCTTGTCATTTCATGTAAAAAAACGTATCTCTTTTTTTTCTAATTTCTGGCGTATTTTGCGAGCAAGAAGAAGATGGGATGCTAGGCTGTTTAAGATGATGTAAAAGGATGTAAGACTTCTGAAATGAGAAGCACTGCGTTAGAATGTGGGCGCGAGATAAGACAAATGGGTGTATTTTAGCGAGAAACACGTCACATTTTAATAATTTAACCATGCTGGAATAGGAAATATGGCATAACTGCCGCATGGGTGAACCCAGCACGCCATGCAGGCCCCAGCACCGAGTGGGCCCTAGAAAGTAGTGCTAAGAAAAGACCCTAGTAGATGACGTCACAAATATTTGATTCGTCATATTAAATCTAACACAATTAATTTTAAAAACGAATAGTAATTAGTTGTTATTGTTTAACTAGCGCTGGTGAGCTTCTCTCTCTTTTGCAGCCAATACCATGTTGAAGACTCCTTGGTATTATCTACACTGTAGATCGAGGCTTTTCCTGTGGCGTCTCTGCCATTCCGAAACGTGTTGAGTTGAAGTCATGAGCCCCAGTTTCTCCAGCTTGGCTTGCATTTAAAGGATCATCACATCTGGTCCCAAGCTTGAAGCGCGTGGCATACTGTGCATTCTCCGCCATCCAAGGTGGCTCTCTGACTATGCAGAGCTAAAATACAGTGCTCTGGTTCTAGACTTTCCCAAGGAATTATCACGTCTTACACAGAGCCACTTCTCAGCTCCCCCTGCCTATCATGGGGTCCATAGTGAGATCCTGCATGCAGCCCAGACAGGTAAACGCCACAGTTACGTCAAGGGCTCAAGTGACTCCTCCAAGCTTAGTGTGAAATGCTGAGTTCTCAACAAGTTTCACCACAGGTGGAATCCCTGGATGTGTGTGGATGATTTCAAGAGTCAATGAGGGTGTAACCAACCTCGCAGAGGTTTCACTTCCACTACTGTATACTATAGCATTGTGCTTAGATGATGGTCACATAAGGATGACTCCGGATAGGCCTCTATGCATAATTATTAAGTAAGTAGTAAACATTTTTACAATACAAATTTACTGTAAATTGATTATGGTTTTTGAGCCCATTATATAAAAAGCGCCCCGTGTAATTTGTGCTATGAGGCTCCATTCTTTGTAGTTAGCCACTCGGTAGGCAGATAGTGAATGAATCAACGTGTCGTGGTCTGAATATATCTATGATGCAAAAGCGAATAAAATGACTTAGAAAGTAGCCACATGTCTACAGGCTACTGCTATCCGTCGACCAATGAGTGCTCTGCATAACTAGAGCCGGTTCGACCCAGCACGTGCGAGAAGCCTGGTAACGCGAGACATTCGTCGATAAAGTGACCAAGTATAGAGATAAAAATAGTCTGTCAGTTCGTGTGCCCTGGCTCGGTTTTTTTTCTTCTTTTTTTTAAAATCTTGATTGGAGATATCAAGAATTTTAAAGTCTTACTCAACTGGATGTGACTTTTTTTTTCACAATATATGTGTGTCCAGGCCAGGGGCGAACTGAGCATTGGGCATTTCGGGCTGCTAGAGGACCCTCATCAGTAAAGAGGTTCACGCTCCTATAACCTCTCCAAGTGGAATCGACAATGAGGGGTCAATGACCATTTTTTGCCCTGGGCCCCGATCACTGTCAGTCCGCCCCTGGTCGAGGCCCTCCAACTGCTCAGATGAGACCTGGGTTATTGCTTGGGAAGAGGGGTAAAAAGTGGAGGAACATTCGTCCTTGGCCAAATAGGGCTGCTGGTCCCCCTCTCATAGGGCCTATGGTCTTAAAGTTGACATTAACTTTCGTTGGTTGGATCTATCTATCTATCTATCTATCTATCTATCTATCTATCTATCTATCTATCTATCTATCTATCTATCTATCTATCTATCTATCTATCTATCTATCTGTCTGTCTGTCTGTCTGTCTGTCTGTCTGTCTGTACGTCTGTCTGTCTGTTTATCTGTCTGTCTATCTACCTGTCTGTTTGTCCGTCCGTCTGTCTATCTATCTATAAACACATTCACCCAACCCATCTACTTTCCTACCTATCTTCTGTGTGTCTGTCTGTCTGCCTGGGTGCTTACCTGACCTTCTGCGTGTCTGTCTTCTGCCTGTCTACCTGATTGCCTGCCTATCTGTCTATCTGCTTGTTTGTGTCTGTCTTCAGCCTGCCTGGCTGGATGTCTGTCTTCTGTCTGCCAGATTGCCTGCCTATCTGCTTGTCTGTATTATGTCTGCCTGCCTGGATATCTGCTCTTCTGTCTGCCACCTGCATGGTTGCTTGCCTGCCTATCTGCTTGCCTTTCTTCTGTATGGCTATCTGTTTGTCTGTCTTTTGTCTGCCTGCATGTCTGTGTCCTTGTCTGTCTTCTGCCTGCCTATGTGGATGCCAGCATACCTGTACTCACATATTCGGCTATGAATTGAACCCGTTACGTTACAGCTTCCATACAGCCATTGCCGAGGACACCTGGTTTTTAAAAAGTGTCCATAACATAAAATCTAAGATTCTGGACCACAGTTTAGAAAGACAGAATGACTAATACAGTATACAGAAAAAAGGGAGACAAGTCACATTAAATAAAAACGGAATAAAAACAAAAGAATGACTGCAGTAAGCTGGATTATTGAAGGTAAGTGGATTATTGAAGGTAAGTGGATTATTGAAGGTAAGTGGATTATTGAAGGTAAGTGGATTATTGAAGGTAAGTGGATTAAAAATTAAATAGGTCACTCGACGGCAACCACTTCTCTTTTCACAACTTATGAGTACGGAACCACTATTGATGCTGGTGCCTGTTCAGGAAGACTGTACAAAATGCTTCATGTGCTGTTACGGTCATGGTTTCTATAGCAATTAGTTTTTTTTTTTTTTTTTAAATTTTCCTTGCATGAGGTCGCATATTTTTTCCTCGCATGAGGTCGCATTGGCACCCACCCCAAACCTGGCTCTGGTCAAGACCACATGTCCCAACACAAGAAGACCCAATGACAAACTGTGTCACTGTAGTGATCCTCTGTGTTCTCACACAAGGGACCTAATGACACATGCATGTCACTGTACCGGTCCCTGTGTCTAGACACATGATCCTAGCCAAAGGCCAGATATTAGGGCGTTGGGTTTCCTAGGAGCATTACACACTGCCGGTGCCATTCAACACCTCCTGGATAGCATTGTGTGGTAGAGACATGGGACAGAATTAGCATTGTGTGGTAGAGGCATGGGACAGAATTAGCATTGTGTGGTAGAGGCATGGGACAGAATTAGCATTGTGTGGTAGAGGCATGGGACAGAATTAACATTGCTTCAGCTGAAAAAAAAAATATATATATATATATATATATATATATATATATATATATATATATATATATATATATATATATATATATATATATATATATATATATATATATATATATATATATATAAGAAAATTCTACTTGCAGTATGTCATGACAAGATATAAGCATTCTACATCTAAAAGTCATGGTTCAACAACTTGAATAACTTCATTAGTTCTCTCCATCTTTTTTCCAAACAAGTAAAGAAATCAATCATCCACGATAGAGTCTGTAGGAAGAATGACAATCTGTCATATTCTGACCTTTCAAAACGCCATGTGAACAACCCTGTTCAACTATTACTTCTGTCACGCTTATCAGTTTTTAAAGAATAACTTAACAATATTCACTTTGGGGGGGGGGGGGGGGTTTGCACAGTATACCATTCAGTCCTTGATGGGTTATAATTAGGATATATAGTGTAGTAAATTCAAGACAATAACATCTGATTTCCGATATCTAAATATAGTATTTTCTTCCCCCCCTCCACTCAGTCCAAATATAGTAAATAAAATTCACTCATTTATTACAGGCTTCTTCAGTTTTTCGCGATTTCTGTTCATTCTTAATCTTGATGGTACAGCTCAAACTGTCCCTGATCACTAATCATCATCACCCTTCAGTGTCCCATGGAGCATAGGCCCAACAAACTAATGCCAAGTCTTATTGTCCTGAGCCATTGGTTCCAGGTCTTCTCCATCGCCTTCATGTCTGTCTCCACTTCTCTTTTCCGTATGTGCTTTAATCCCCTTCTACCGCTCTCACCACTGAGCATTCCAGAACAAGGACTGCCTTGTAATGCTGTCAACAGGTTTCCTCAATCCTTTCTAACTGTACAATTCTATTTGTTAACTCCCTTAGCACATCACTACACTAGCCCAAGTTTCAACCACAGTAATACCAATTTTGGAACGGCTTAAAAACTAATCTTTCGATTTTCTGGATTGGATATGACTATTGCACCAATTTACGACCAGCCTGATGTTCTGTACGTTGTTATGACTGGTTGAGATGCCATTATACGTATTTATTATCTCTTGCAGGGTTTGTTTGCCGCTGGTCGTCTAATCGCGGTGCCCGTGTCGGCTCGACTCACCGCTTCTTTCATGTTGGTTGTCAATATTGTAAGTACCCTATATATTATCTTCATCGTCATTATTGTCGTCAGCCCACAATAAGATGATGCACTTGAAGACAAATAATTAAAATGAACAAAAGCTAAATTAGAATGAAAGAAGTAAAGGCAGAAGAAGGAATCCGAAATGGAGGCCCGGGAGGGGGAAAAAAAGGGGGGGGGGGGAAGCCCAAGAATTAGTCATTAAACGACAGCTGCTCAGCTATGAAATTGTGAATATTTTCTCTTATATATTGAATATTGTCTCAACTGATTGTTATTTATAGAATTTATGCATTACTTTGCACTGCTGTTAAACTTATTTCTGTTAAACTTCTGGCACCTTTACTACTATTGCTACTACTACTACTACTACTACTACTACTACAACGACTAATACTACTGTTGCTGCAGCTACGCTGTTATTACTATTAAATAAGTAATATTAATACTGATGCTACTACTGTTGCAAGGCACTATTACTCCCAATTTTCTGTTGCTACTACTACCACTATAACTATTAATACTGATTAAACTACTACTACTATTACTACAACAACTTCTCCTACTACTACTATGGTTAATGCTACTACTGATGCGATTGCACTTCTATTATTAATAATGTTAATACGGCTCCTAAGAAGAAACCACGTGTGGATGTCAGATTTACAATGCAACAATACAAGTTAATAAATATTAGACAAACATAAAGGTATGTTTTCAGGCACTCATAAGAAATAAATAAGTAGAACACTAGACAACAGAAAAACAACAGACGTGGATGGCTTACCCAGGACTCGAACCCAGGACCTTCCGCATGACAACCCCGCCTAGCTATGCAAGCGAATCACACTATCCTCCCTGCCATCTAAGCATCACCAAAAAATGATGCTTCGATGACCTTAATACTGTGTCTAGTAAATGATAGTAGACTAAGAACAGTAAGTACAGGACAGAGGGTAGGTTTTTGGTATTGCATTAAATCATGTTTGCAGGCATTTTCACTAATCTACTTTCTCATTACATCATTTATGCAGGCTGGTTGTTCTCTGGCTCTTCTCATTACCATAATCTTCAAACGGAGCCACGCCATTGTTTACGTTGGCACCTGCAGCGTAGGACTGTTTGTGAGCAGTATGTCTCCAACAGTTATGTCCATGGCTGAGCAGTTTGTTGATATTAATCGTGAGTAAAATACATACAGACAGGTAGAGAGACAGTCAGACAGATAGATATATTGACAGACAGCCAAAAAACAGAGATATACATTGATAGGTAAATAGACAGACATAAAGATGACAGGTAGAGAAATGGAGAGACAGAAAGATGACAGTTCGAGAGACAGACAGACAGACAGAAAGTGGTCGATTGGCTTACCACTGCACAGATGTACCTTGCATCAATTGTAAATTACACCAGTTATTGAAGACTTGTTAGCTACCCAGCGTTTGATTGGCATGGTGGTTAGAACACTGGCCTCTTGTGGCAAATGTACTGGGTTCAGAACACAGTGGCATGATGCTCCAGTCTACCCAGCTGTAAATTTTGCTCTTGAGTTAGGAAGGAAAAGGCAGTGAGGAAGGGAACTGGTCACCCCATCTCTCAAAGCTAGACCTAGTATAGTCAAGTCTCTAACACTTCACTCCCCTGCGGCAGTATCTGCTACGGGACTACCTTGACCTTAACCTTAGTTAGCTATCAATATTCTCAAGACCTAAAGGTCTTTTATATTTGGACATGCGCCCTAATATAACCGGCTAGGTTGAACCAAAACGAGGCAAAAAAAAAAAAATTAGCTGTTTTCTAAAGCACAAGGACATATATTTTGATTGCTTTTCACCCCATGTACATGATGTACATGTTCATTTCTGATTATGAAGCCCCGAGTATAAATAAAATGAGCCTTCGCTAACATAAGCAGTAGAATAAAACTAAATTGAATCAAATTCTTATTATTCCAGCCTCAATAACAACATGCATGGTTGTGATTGCTGCCCTGGGGGAAGCACTGTGTCCTGTAATAGTTGGAAATGTGAGTACTTATTCTCTCTTGTCTCTTACCCTTTTGTTTACACATACCTTCTTTCTATCTCTTATCATTTCACATTGATCTGCATTTACCATTTCTTGCAGCTTCTGGTTATGTCATTACTGATCAGGCTGAACACAGTGTATGCCTCCATGTTTCTGTCATTACTGATCAGGCTGAACACAGTGTATGCCTCCATGTTTCTGTCATTACTGATCAGGCTCAACACAGTGTATGCCTCCATGTTTCTGTCATTACGGATCAGGCTCAACACATTGTATGCCTCTATGTTTCTGTCATTACTGATCAGGCTCAACACATTGTATGCCTCCATGTTACAATGAACATGAAAAATAATACCTTCTTTCTATCTCTTATCATTTCACATTGATCTGCATTTACCATTTCTTGCAGCTTCTGGTTATGTCATTACTGATCAGGCTGAACACAGTGTATGCCTCCATGTTTCTGTCATTACTGATCAGGCTCAACACATTGTATGCCTCCATGTTACAATGAACATGAAAAATAATACCTTCTTTCTATCTCTTATCATTTCACATTGATCTGCATTTACCATTTCTTGCAGCTTCTGGTTATGTCATTACTGATCAGGCTGAACACAGTGTATGCCTCTATGTTTCTGTCATTACTGATCAGGCTGAACACAGTGTATGCCTCCATGTTTCTGTCATTATGGATCAGGCTCAACACATTGTATGCCTCCATGTTTTTGTCATTACTGATCAGGCTCAACACATTGTATGCCTCCATGTTTTTGTCATTACTGATCAGGCTCAACACATTGTATGCCTCCATGTTACAATGAACATGAAAAATAATGTAAAGTAAGCAGCAAGGGCATAATGACCTATTACATTTATATTTTTATAAGTGAACAAACATACCCAAACAAGGAAAACAGTACTAAGGAATAACACAAATCCACTTACAGATCGATAGGAAACACATTGAGGAAATATGTTGTTAGCATGACAAGGTAGTCAATATTCTGGAATCCCCAGGGGAAAAAAAGGGCAAAGGTCGATCAAAAAACACATGGAGAAGACAACTGGAGACAGAAGTGAAAATAATGAAGAAGACGTGGAAAATAACTTGAGCTGGTCGCACATGACAGGACTTGACATGTGTTTGTGGAAGGCCTATACTCCTTGGGGAGCTAAAGGGTATTCATTGAATAATAAAAATCAAACAACATTGGACAAAACGCAAACGCCTTACATGACATAGATAGAGGAAGAGTTGTTGAGATGGCAATAAATTAAATCACAAACTTACCATAATCATTATGTTAACTGTACTGTATTCCACCTCTTTGAATCTACATCCCTTCTGTTTATTCTGCTCTAGCCTTAATGTTTTTACATATATAAATAATATAATTTTATAAATAAAAATGATTGTTTAATCTCCTGCCTATAATTTGTCTTCAGCTTGTGGTCAGTTATGGTCCGAGTAGTTTTCTAGTGTTTTGCTTCACCTTCAGCATCTCAGCCATCTTTCTGTACGTTGCCCTCTTCCTGGCTGGCCAACAAACAGACAAATATAGAGGTGAAGTATGACAGCAGACCAGATTTTCATTTATGTTACTGTGCAGATCATTGCTTCAAATATTGTTATTGCTTCTGTTGACATTATGTCACTCCTTCTGTTGACATTGTGTACTTTATTGTTATTATTTCTGTTGACATTGTGTCCTTTCTTGTTATTGTTTCTGTTGACATTGTGTTCTTTATTGTTATTATTTCTGTTGACATTGTGTCCTTTCTTGTTATTGTTTCTGTTGACATTGTGTTCTTTATTGTTATTATTTCTGTTGACATTGTGTCCTTTCTTGTTATTGTTTCTGTTGACATTGTGTACTTTATTGTTATTATTTCTGTTGACATTGTGTCCTTTCTTGTTATTGTTTCTGTTGACATTGTGTACTTTATTGTTATTATTTCTGTTGACATTGTGTCCTTTCTTGTTATTGTTTCTGTTGACATTGTGTTCTTTATTGTTATTATTTCTGTTGACATTGTGTCCTTTCTTGTTATTGTTTCTGTTGACATTGTGTCCTTTCTTGTTATTATTTCTGTTGACATTGCGTCCTTTCTTGCTGTTGTTTCTGTTGACATTGTGTCCTTTCTTGTTATTATTTCTGTTGACATTGTGTCCTTTCTTGTTATTGTTTCTGTTGACATTGTGTACTTTATTGTTATTATTTCTGTTGACATTGTGTCCTTTCTTGTTATTGTTTCTGTTGACATTGTGTTCTTTATTGTTATTATTTCTGTTGACATTGTGTCCTTTCTTGTTATTGTTTCTGTTGACATTGTGTTCTTTATTGTTATTATTTCTGTTGACATTGTGTCCTTTCTTGTTATTGTTTATGTTGACATTGTGTCCTTTCTTGTTATTATTTCTGTTGACATTGTGTCCTTTCTTGTTATTGTTTCTGTTGACATTGTGTCCTTTCTTGTTATTATTTCTGTTGACATTGTGTACTTTCTTGTTATTATTTCTGTTGACATTGTGTCCTTTCTTGTTATTGTTTCTGTTGACATTGTGTCCTTTCTTGTTATTATTTCTGTTGACATTGTGTCCTTTCTTGTTATTGTTTCTGTTGACATTGTGTCCTTTCTTGCTGTTGTTTCTGTTGACATTGTGTCCTTTCTTGTTATTATTTCTGTTGACATTGTGTCCTTTCTTGCTATTGTTTCTGTTGACATTGTGTCCTTTCTTGTTATTGTTTCTGTTGACATTGTGTCCTTTCTTGTTATTGTTGTTGCTAGTCTCCTGCTTCTGCTGAATGTGATGCTTTTAAAAAATGCTGATGGCTGAAATAATGGCTTAGATAGAGTTTTGTTATTTCTTACATCAGAAATAAATGAAGCATATTTTCAGTGAAAGTTGAGCACAAACTGAAACTGATACTTTTTTTTTTTTCATGATCTGATGTTGTCACATAACTTTTAAATAATTTATCTGTATTGCAGCTGCTAGGCCTGAGTCCTTCTTTTGGCTTTCTGGCAAACAAATCATGGTGCAAGGGGAGAGCACTTTGATAAAACCAAGTAGCATCAAGTATTACAGCCGCATGACAGAGAGTGATTCAAATATGGAGTTGAGACCTGCTGAATCGCTGAACAATTTTAAGGACAGCTCTGCCACCAAGTAGACAACTGCTTCCTGACTGTATTTGAAGTTTAATCTAAAATTAAAGTAATTAATTCATGTGCTCCAACATTTTGAAGACAGTTCACTTTACTAGGTTATTTATTCTACAAAATGCTATAAGGACAGACTTAGGCAATCATATCTGTCTGCAACTTTTGGTCCTTTGTGTTCTCAGTGAGTTTTGCTGTTGATTTATCCTCTACCATATTGTTAAACTGCCTAGTATCATCTCTCTTTACTATCTGTGCTGAATAGAGATTCACAGAAAAACTCAAAAGCATTAAATTAACCCATCTTTAATAAACTGCCATGTTAACAAGAAGGGCTAAGAGAAGAGAGTTCTCACTAGAATTGAATATAATTGAAATCACTCCAATCACGTGCAACATATGCACGGTACATTTACATCCCACTTTCTTTAGTACATTACAAAGTCTTTCAACCAATTAGGTTTCTTTTATTCTCTTCTGGGGTCTCTTTGAGCTGGTACTAAAGTTTCATTTTTTGTGATCTCTGGCCTAGGAGTCAGCTTTTGTTCACTGTAGTTTCTCAGGTCTGTGAGTCAAGTCTCATTCTCTCTGCCCTAGGAGTCAGCTTTTGTTCACTAGTTTCTCAGGTCTGTGAGTCAAGTCTTATTCTCTCTGCCCTAGGAGTCAACTTTTGTTCACTAGTTTCTCAGGTCTGTGAGTCAAGTCTTATTCTCTCTGCCCTAGGAGTCAGCTTTTGTTCACTAGTTTCTCAGGTCTGTGAGTCAAGTCTTATTCTCTCTGCCCTAGGAGTCAACTTTTGTTCACTAGTTTCTCAGGTCTGTGAGTCAAGTCTTATTCTCTCTGCCCTAGGAGTCAGCTTTTGTTCACTAGTTTCTCAGGTCTGTGAGTCAAGTCTTTTCTCTCTGCCCTAGGAGTCAACTTTTGTTCACTAGTTTTCAAGTCTCTCAGGTCTGTGAGTCAAGTCTGTGAGTCATTCTCTCTCTGCCCTAGGAGTCAACTTTTGTTCACTAGTTTCTCAGGTCTGTGAGTCAAGTCTTATTCTCTCTGCCCTAGGAGTCAACTTTTGTTCACTAGTTTCTCAGGTCTGTGAGTCAAGTCTCATTCTCTCTGCCCTAGGAGTCAACTTTTGTTCACTAGTTTCTCAGGTCTGTGAGTCAAGTCTTATTCTCTCTGCCCTAGGAGTCAACTTTTGTTCACTAGTTTCTCAGGTCTGTGAGTCAAGTCTTATTCTCTCTGCCCTAGGAGTCAACTTTTGTTCACTAGTTTCTCAGGTCTGTGAGTCAAGTCTTATTCTCTCTGCCCTAGGAGTCAACTTTTGTTCACTAGTTTCTCAGGTCTGTGAGTCAAGTCTCATTCTCTCTGCCCTAGGAGTCAACTTTTGTTCACTAGTTTCTCAGGTCTGTGAGTCAAGTCTCATTCTCTCTGCCCTAGGAGTCAACTTTTGTTCACTAGTTTCTCAGGTCTGTGAGTCAGTCAAGTCTCTCAGGTCTGTGAGTCAAGTCTCCATAGCCTAGGAGTCAACTTTTGTTCACTAGTTTCTCAGGTCTGTTCACTAGTTTCTCAGGTCTGTGAGTCAAGTCTTATTCTCTCTGCCCTAGGAGTCAACTTTTGTTCACTAGTTTCTCAGGTCTGTGAGTCAAGTCTTATTCTCTCTGCCCTAGGAGTCAACTTTTGTTCACTAGTTTCTTCTCAGGTCTGTGAGTCAAGTCTTATTCTCTCTGCCCTAGGAGTCAACTTTTGTTCACTAGTTTCTCAGGTCTGTGAGTCAAGTCTCATTCTCTCTGCCCTAGGAGTCAACTTTTGTTCACTAGTTTCTCAGGTCTGTGAGTCAAGTCTCATTCTCTCTGCCCTAGGAGTCAACTTTTGTTCACTAGTTTCTCAGGTCTGTGAGTCAAGTCTTATTCTCTCTGCCCTAGGAGTCAACTTTTGTTCACTAGTTTCTCAGGTCTGTGAGTCAAGTCTTATTCTCTCTGCCCTAGGAGTCAACTTTTGTTCACTAGTTTCTCAGGTCTGTGAGCTCTCTGCCCTAGGAGTCAACTTTTGTTCACTAGTTTCTCAGGTCTGTGAGTCAAGTCTCATTCTCTCTGCCCTAGGAGTCAACTTTTGTTCACTAGTTTTCTCAGGTCTGTGAGTCAAGTCTTATTCTCTTGTTCCATCTCTCTGCCCTAGGAGTCAACTTTTGTTCACTAGTTTCTCAGGTCTGTGAGTCAAGTCTTATTCTCTCTGCCCTAGGAGTCAACTTTTGTTCACTAGTTTCTCAGGTCTGTGAGTCAAGTCTTATTCTCTCTGCCCTAGGAGTCAACTTTTGTTCACTAGTTTCTCAGGTCTGTGAGTCAAGTCTTATTCTCTCTGCCCTAGGAGTCAACTTTTGTTCACTAGTTTCTCAGGTCTGTGAGTCAAGTCTTATTCTCAAGTCTTATTCTCAAGTCTTATTCTCAAGTCTTAAAAATTGATTCTTTTTGGGATTAAATCATTCACTTTGCTCATTTTCTTTTTTTGTCATATTCTCGTGCCTGCTGCTCTGTTTATAATTTCAGACTGAAGAGGATGGAAAGTCAGGGTCTGTGTTGTTAGACTGGTTTCAGAAAGAGTATTTTTGGGACTTAACTGAACTCTGTTTCATTATTTAGTGCCCTCCATTCTCACCCTCAACTGGGCACGATCTGAGAGCTTCATGGTTATTCTCCCAGTATGTCAGCTGTTTTGTTCTTGATTCGGAAGAGATAACACTCAGGAAAAACATGTGCTGTCTTGTTATTGTACCAAGTAAAAGCCAGACTTAACTCTGAGGATCAGGTGATTCCTCAAATCTTAGTGTGCAATGCTGAGTTCTCAAGATGTTTCACCACAAGGGCAATCATGATGTTGGGCCACTCTGGTGTGGCTACTCGATCCTTGAGAGTTGGTCTGATAAGTCAAAAGTTGCCTTTTTCCAGATGCACCACATGGAAATGCTTCAGGATCTTATTTGGTAGTGGTCTAACCATATTCACGTGAGAGTAGCATTTGTAATACCCTTAGAAGCTTTTTTTTTAAAAAAACAAGATTTTGCTTCATTTTAGCATGGTGTGCCCCATTCAACCTAGACACAGGTCTGTTTTTTATATTAGGGCAAATAAAAGAGTGGTCTAGAACAGAAATCCAGACCACTGAACACATTCTCCAAAACTGCCCAACTCATGATGACCCACGATGCCAGTGGGTGCTGAGCTCAGGCAGAAGCTATGGGGCTGCAGCGCTGACCTGGAAAAGACTGTGGACTTCGTCCTGGCAGATTTAGCATGACTACTATGAATGCTAGGGAGCCGCGGTAGCATAGTGGTTAGTGCACTGGCTTCCTAGCTCAGTGGTCTATGGTTCGATCCCCAGATGAGGTGGGATTTTTTTTAGGCTGCAAACGGCTCCTGGGTCGACCCAGCCCCAACTGGGTACCAGAGCAACTCTGGGAAGGTTAAGGCGGCCGGCGTGATGCTGACCACTTCACCCCTTGTGTACCGACGGTCAAGAAAATATGGGCCTAACACCAAATTCCCAATATGCCTCAATGGGCGTGTAACGGGATCCTTTACCTTTTCCTTTACTATGAATGCTGAAGAAAGTCTGATTATTTCTAGAAGTTTTTCTTCTTTTCTCTAAATGTGTGTCATTTGAATGTTGACCAGTTTGTATGTTTTTACACAAATCTTGTTTCCATTGTTTTCTGTAGATATTCCTGTGCGTATTTATATGTGCAATTCTTCATCATCATTTCTCTTTATGTTCCTTAGAGTTCAGGAATCTACCACCTCAACCAGTTCCCAAGCAGGTTGCCAGCACCATAGCATTTGTGCTGTTGCAGTGGTAGTTTTTGCAGCAATATGATGGCATTGCCAGCCTCATGCACAAACTAATATAAGTTGCCATTTTTTTTTTTTTTTTTTTTTTTTTTTTTTTTTTTTTTGTGTTTTTTTTTTTTTTTTTTTTTTTTTTTTTTTTTTTTTTTTTTTTTTGTGTTATCAAAGATGGCATTTTTTTTTTTTTCATGTTGTGTGCTGCAGAATTGATAACTGGAGACAGGAAGTTGTGGAGAGACATCATGTCCTACACCACTTGGCATGGTACTTGAAGAAGATGTATGGTCTGTGCATGAATGTCTGTACAAGTTTACATACGTGTCTGCCTTTGTCTGTATATGAATGTAAACAATACTTTCTCTATGACCATTGGGTCACAAGTTTTTCAGTCATTCATCTTCATGACACCAGTTTCTAGTTCAGCTTTTTATTTTCAGTCTGTCTGAGCTCACAGTAGTTCCAGTGTCTTGTGTTGACTCTCCAGATTCACATATTTAATGATGTCTATCTACCCGTTAAAGTGGCGGGATATTACTATAAAACATGTTCATATGTCTTTCTTAGTCTCCTAGAGATCAGATGCTTAGCCTTCTCGGATGCAGGCAAAAAAAATAGAAGGTCCCGTGTCCAAGTTAAAAATCCTCTGCAGTTGGAAATCAAAAAGAGTAGGCCATACCGCTGCTCTGGCAAAAATTATAAATTAGGAAACCTACCCACCACAAAAATATTTATAGAATGTCAGATTCCTGTATATACACATTGGGATCTTTGCTGGTGCACCAGAGTTAATACAATGTGCTGAGATCCTCCTTGTGTGATCTAAGGGAGGTTGGAGAACTGATGGAGTTGTCCATGTCCAATGAAGATGGTCCCATTGTATTTACTGGCTCACATTTTTATAACAGAATTGTTTCATTCATTAATTGTTCTGAGAATTGTTTCATTCATTAATTGTTCTGAGAATTGTTTCATTCATTAATTGTTCTGAGAATTGTTTCATTCATTAATTGTTCTGAGAATTGTTTCATTCATTAATTGTTCTGAGAATTGTTTCATTCATTAATTGTTCTGAGAATTGTTTAATTCATTAATTGTTCTGAGCATTGTTTCATTCATTAATTGTTCTGAGAATTCTTCTATATCTATATTATTCTATCCCCTTCCCTCCACCTTTTATTAACTCTTTGACTCCAGACCAACGCGCTCAGAGCGTTGTTTTTAGTTTATCACGAATAAACCCCAAAAATCGTCCGTTTAATGCAGTTCATATTTTAAAACTCAGAATGACTTCCGCTACTATTTAAACAACTAATTTGACTGTAGTTAAGCAGCACATGTGCGTGTTTTGATGTTATTATCACAATTTGTGTGACGATTCACGTGTTTCGTTGTTATTGCTAGAAAAATATGTCACGCTTTATATTTTCTAACTCTCCTAAGCAAATAATTGTGTCAAACTACTTAGAAACATTGATGATGATTGTTTGGTAGTCACAGTTTGTCAAAATATGGAATCTGTGCAGAAAAGCTAGACACATTAGATTTAGTTGATGAGCGGGCGTAGTCATATTCTGGCCGATCAAAAAGCAACAAAACTAGACCTACCGTAACATCTAATCACTAGTCCTAGGTAGAATATGAAGCTAGGGATACTATTAAAACATTAAATAAGAGAAGAGTAAAAAAGTTTTATTATGACGTTATTCTTCATTTGTTTGAAAATTACGTAATGCACGATTGCATAATTTATTTCTTTTCTTACAAGGGACCACAGTAAAAACTGGTGTGAATAACACTAAATGTACTAATTGTGGCCATAAGCAATGTTATTTTTACTTTGTATATGGATTAACTTGATGTTTGAAGACTAAAAAGAAAGTTTTATTGTCTACAACAGTAATTTGTCTTTGGTAAGATCGTATCCTAGTTAACTTTTTAGTGTTTTTCAATTTTACATGCAAAATGTTTTAAGTATAACGAACACACTTGTGTTAATACTACCAAAGGCATTATATATTACAATTCTCTATCCATTTCCCTACAGTTCGGTATATAATAAGTACATGTTCACAGAAAAAGATTAACATAAAATTTACACTAAAAGACAGTACACTTCACCGTTTAGAATTCTTCAAAAAATAATTATGGAGTCAAAGAGTTAAATTACAGAATTTAGCTTTCATATAGGAATGTATGCATCTCACTTATATGCAGGATTTTTTTTTCTGTAGTTAGAATTGTTAAAACAAAAATTAAAGTTAAAGAGTTTGTGTTAGATCGCTGGATGTTGCTTGTGTCTAATGCAGTCTTGCTTCTATCACGGGAGTAACTCTGCATCCTGTGATGAGATGTAACAATGATTCACAATACCAATCTACCACACTTTCAGTGAATTGACATTACTTTTTGTTTTTGTCAACTGATCAAACATCTGCATATTCATAATTATTATTGACAACTCAAAACCAGTCATTTTTTAAATCTTATTTTGAAGTATTCATGTTGTCACTGATGAAAAATTTGGAATTTGAAAAGAAAATGTTTTCAGATCTCTTTCATATGTGTGTGTTTGTGGGTTTTGTGTTTGTATCGTATGTGTGGACATACACAGCACAGGGACAGTACAGAAAGGAATGGTTAAGCTAATCTTAATTCATAGTATGCATCATACACCCAGATTAACACAAATATAAATAGGATATGGTATCTGAGGAGCAAATGACGGTCAAACACCACAACATTATCACTCTTTTAATTTTCTACTTTAGTTGACCTCTTTTCAGTCATGTTTCTGTGCATACCCATCTCTGACAAAATACTTGCTGTCCCATGTTGATCATGTCATAGTCTGACTTTCCCTATTGCTTGTTTTTGTACATATTGTTCTTTAACTGAGGTGACACTGGCTTCAAGTATCTGGTGGAAAACTGATTTGTTTGTCTTCCTTATATTTAACGATGTAAGTCCTTGTGTGTGTGAGCTTGCATAATAATGTTTCACTATGTTTCCATAATCAGGAACTCAGAATGTAACGTATTTTGTTCACCTACTAAAAGCAGAAAACTAAAAAGACCTAGAGAAAATGTTAGGTATAGGCCTAGTAGTAAGCAAAAATGCACAACAAAAATAAAAGATCAGCAAGAAACAGTAACAATGATTATCTCCAAGAAAAGAACTCCATCTAAATACAGAACATTAAAAACACAATCAGTTTCAAATTCATCTTCTTTCTCTGGTCTGCGGCCACTAGCTGACAAAGCAATCAGTGATCCATCACACCTGGTGGCATCTTGTAGGGCAGCTACAAAATGCCTCCACCTTGCTAGTTTCAAATACTTCATGACAATGACTACATGAGATGAGTTAAGAGCAGAATATGCCAAGCACAAACAGCATTTCATTAACTGAGTAACATCCTAACTCTTAACATTGAACATATGAAAAATGTTCTTAGATGTTACGCTGAACCAATTTTATTGTATGGAAGCGAGTCTTGGACACTGAGTGGGGAAAAAAAAAACTGCAAGAATCATTAGAGGCAACTGTGATGTGGTTTCTCAGAAGATTGTTAAGAATCCTGTGGACAGCTAAGATAAGTAACAAAGAATGCTTGAAAAAAAAAAAAAAAAAAAAAGCTAAAGACCGAAGAAATGTAATCAGCCTTCGCTGACTGGTGAGAAGAGGACTCAAAAAACTTTGTGACCACTAGAAAAATACAGGGAAAGAGAAGTAGAGGGGGACCAGAGAGAAAAAGGTATGGATAGCTTGAAACATGAGAACTGAAGGACAGCATCAAAAATCAAGATCAATGGAGGGTAATCTACACCAGCCAATGTCTGGTATATTTTCTGTTCATGTTAATCAGAATTGACGTCATTGCATTCTGGGTAAACCCATAGGTGCTCAGTCTCCCTCAGCAAATGTCAAAGGGTATGAATGCTAACTGTTTCTGTTGCGCACTGGATGCGTTCTCTCATACGTTCATCCCTGCTGGTCTTACGTTTGATGCCAAATTCCAGCAATCTTAACCTTGATGATTCATCAATTGCAGTGTCATTCTCTAATAGGCAATCATGCATTGCCTTCAGTAATTCTCTCTTACCCATGATCAATCCAATATTTTCTGTTACATACAAATATATGTCTTCTTTGTATGAATGATGTAAGAAAGAAACAAACATTGATCTTAAAAATGAGAAATCTTATGTGTTAAAAAAGACAAAACATAAATGACGAAACAAAAGAAGTGATCAGAGAGACTATTTTAATTTAAAATGGTCAGAAGAACACAAACAAACATATAGATCTACAAATAACTTATAATGTCCATCTACAGTTTTAAACAAAACTACAATGGAACATTGAGATAAAATTGAATAAACGCATAACCACTGCTTAAAATCAGTTTAATCAATGAAGAACATTAATGAGATGCACATTATTAGAAGCAAACAAACCTAAGATGACATGAACTTTGTAAGTAAGCCAGAAGTACACACTAAAACTTTATAAGATGTGTGGCAATTTTGTAATACTGAAGCTTAATATCTTTGGTGCAGTATCAACACATCAGACATGAAAGAGATCTACTAGTTCTGTTAAATTCCAGAAAATAATAAACTGGTTATGGCAAATATTTTACACTTTATGTGTGCAACAGAATTTGCTAGAGGAAATATTTAACTTGCACTGAATGTACCACCCAGCAGTTAATGCCAGGAGTAGTTAAGAATGTCTACAGAAGAACCCTCACAATTATCTTAGAAACCAAGATAGTAACTTTGCAACCAAAGCAGGTCTATGACCTGCATGGAAATAAGTAACCAAAGCATTCTTCCAGAACGTGAGCACAATGACAATGAAACAAGATAAAGCTCACTATTTTGTGTACAGGAAGTTAGTAAAATGTAGTCAAAACTATGCTGATTAATATGGGGGGGGGGGGTGGGGGAGAAAGACATATAGAATTTTTTAAAAGTATAATTGAAGGGAGACTTTACTTTGTCACACTGTGTGTATATATATATATATATATATATATATATATATATTTGGTACTGATCAAATAAAAACAAATTAATGTCACTGCGGCATTTCAAAATCATATTAGCATAATGAAACTTTGGAAAGTATGAATATGAAAAGTGCTGCCACTTACATTTGTAACTCAATAGTGCTATGGTGTAACAAAGTCGTGAATCCTGCTATACTCATCCCAGTATCATAAGTGTAATATTTTTTTATAAATTTTACTGACGACTGTGTTGATACAATTATGTTATGCAACTGTGTTATACACACTGATATACAGACCACTGAACAAACACCTTTTTGTGTGTTTAATAAGTAGTAAGTAATATTTAATATAGGTGTTTCAATCTGGTTCAAATGATTGAAAACAATTTTCTATTCTCTGTCATGTCAGACAATTATAAAGCTTGATTTCTTGTAAATATTTTAAACATTGTTGAAAATTACTGGAACGACAGTAACAGCGACAGTCCAGGCAATGGAGAAGAGGACAAAATGTTTCTGACGAATTGCTAAACATGAGATATGCAGATCTATGTTCAATGGTCATACAAGAAACTAAACCTATTATGCTGTCATTATAAACGTTTTGTCTCAAGTGTGAATGTATTCTACCATTAGTTGAAGGTAGAATAATGTAAGGCCCAGAGCATGATGCTTTCAACTACTGTCTCAACCATTCTAGCAACCAGTAACATGACTGACTCTGTTCCCCTACCACTCTTCTTGGTAAATATGATATCTCCAAATAACTATTTCATACAAATAAAAAAATTCCTCTCAAGTGGAACTTCTGACCATATTACTTAATACAATGATACACATAATTAGCTGATGTCTCCATATACTTATTACAAAAAACTCTCCCACCTTTTTCAACCTGTTTAACTATTGTGATATTTATTGTCTCTCATTTTGGATAGAGGAAGCCAGAAAATGTTATTTCCAACAACGTAAAATATATTATACTGTCAAACAATTTATTACAGCACCAGGGTTTAGTATCCTAAATTCCCTAAATATTAAATAACAATATGATGAGGACAATGGGATACAATCAACATTGCTACTGTAATGTAGCAAAATGTAATAGGAATTCTATCTTTTATTGCATGAAGACTTCAATTTTACACTGGTAAAACATGCAATTCCTGTTTAAGATCTTAATAATTAAATTGTTATTTCGATTGCCATTAGCCTCTGACATCTATGCTCTATTGTTGAAGCCCTAAAGAATGGATGGTTATAAAGCTCTTTCGGCAGCTAGACGGGCGATGATGATGTGCTTTATACATGTCACTATTATATGTATGTTATGTAAGTACTTAACAGATTATGTTTGACGATTGCTCTTTAAAAAAAAATTTTTTTTTTTTAAACACTTTTTACTCCCTTGCATCCATCATTTCAGTCAATCAGAAAATAATTACCCTACATTTTTCTCACTTTCTGCATAAAGGAATATTCCATGTTACTAAAACCCTAATAATAAATTCAGCTGTAAAGACAGTCTTCTTAAATGTGATGCAAATATCCTGAATGCGTTAAGCCACCTTGTTTAATAAATTTATTATGGAACCATACAGTAGTACTCTGCTTAGTCCTTGCAATATATTCTTAGTAAACGAAGCGCCAACGGAAAACAGGACTTTAAGGGCCATATAACATTACATATATGGTGATGTGCTCCTAATTAGTTTAATGTTAACCTTATGTAGTAGCTTTGTTGCTGGGTTGAGTACTCGACCAAGTAGTGTACTCCTCTCACCCTCCCACAGGCCACTTACTCGTTCCGCTTCTACCATGAGGTGTAGAGGTTTGGAAGAGAGCGCTATACTATCCTATCGACTGTCTTCCTCCTGGCCTGGTTCCATTCTAATCCTCGGTCCTTCAAAGATTGTCTAATGTTGTCCTCCCAGCAGACTCTGGGTCGTCCTGGAGGTCTGGATCCCTGGCTCTTAGTTTCCCATGCTTGTTGTGGTAGCCGATCTTCTCCCATTCTGCAGACATGGCCAAACTATCTTAGTTGGGACTGTTCTACTTGGGTCTGCAGGGGGTGGGATTTTAGGCCTTGACGCATCGTCTGGTTGCAGACCATGTCTCCTCTTGTTACTTCAACCACCTTCCTCAGATACCTCATTTCTGAGGTTTGGATCTGGCTTTTGTGGGTTGTAGTCATTGCCCATGACTCACATCCATATGTCAAGACTGGGACATAGGTGGAGTATGCCACTTACCAATTTTTAAAATGTTCAAAATTTTTCTATATGAATCATGTCAGGCATTCTCTATAACATTATGTTACAAATATACTATACAGTAAACTATATGTAGTTCTCTGAGGAGACAATGAAAGAACAGGACTACTGTACACTCAGACAATCCATACAAGACGACTAATATGATGCTGTACGTGGGAACTGGTCTGGCAACCTCATTATGTAAAACATATTGCTACATAAACCACCATACAAAAGCATATGAATGTTCCTGTAAAGGGAACCAGATGCAGTGGTTGTTCATACTATGTACAAAGTAAAATGATGATACTATAGATTCCATCATATAACCGGGAACCATTTTGATATAGAACAGGTGCATATTTATTGCACAGCATACTGACATAACTCATAAGTTTCTGAACTGTCAGCAATCACTGACCACCTTTACAGACATGCATAATTTCACATCATAGATGAAACAACCAAATACTTGTGGGACCAAACTAGTCATCATCATCAGCTGCCATCTCCACAACGAAGGTTGGCTGTAATGGATCTCCAACGTCTTCTGTCTCTTGTCTTGGTGGTGCACTCTGATAGACTCTTTCCTGTCCATCTCTTGATGTTATCTTCCCTCTTATAGCGTTGTCTTCCCCTTACACGTTTGCCTTCACCTCTTCCTTCTATTATGGTCTTCTGCAAGGTGTTATGCCTTTTTATGTGGCCAAAGTATTTTAGCTGCCGAACTTTGATCTCCCTCATTAGTTCTCTTTTCATACCTAGATTTTCTAGGACCTCCTTATTTGTTTTCTTCTCTTTCCATGAGATACGCCCCATTCTTCTATATATCCACATATTAAGAGCCTCAATTCTTTCTTCCAAATGCTTATTCATCGTCCATGTCTCTGCACCATGCAGAAATGCAGAATATACATAACACTTTATGATTCTCAGTTTTAATTTGTGAGATAACTGTTTAGATGTCAGTATGTTTCATGTTGTTGAATGTAGCTTTGGCCATTCCTATTCTCTTCTTGATTTCTGTTTCACATCTGCCATCTTCTGTTATTATATGACCAAGATATACGTAGCTCTTGACTTGTTCCAGGATTTTCCCATTTACGCTCATCTTTAATGTGGGTTTATCGTCTGTTTTGCTAATTATCATAGTTTTTGTTTTCTCAATATTAATGTCGAGTCCATATTCATGAATTATACTGTTCACTCGCTTCACTAGTTCTTGTAACTCCTGTTCGCTTTCAGCTAACAACACGGTATCATCTGCATATCTAAGGTTGTTTATTGACCTTCCACTGATGTTCAGTCCTGGTATTTCCTGTATCTGTTTGAAAATTTTTTCGGTGTATAAATTAAATAGGCACGGGGACAGCACACAACCTTGTCTGACACCTCTTTTTATGTCTATGTATGGTGAATAATTCCTTCCAGATCTTACTGTGGCAGTTTGCTCCCAATAAAGGTTACTGAGTATTCTTATATCTTTTCCATCAATACCTATGTCTTCGAGGCATTCAATTATTTTCTCATGATGGACTGTCAAAAGCCTTCTTATAGTCAATGAAGCACATGTACATACTTTTTTGGACCTCTGTATATTTTTCTGCTAATATTCTTGGGCAAAATATTGCCTCTCTTGTTCCACGGTTCCGTCTAAAACCAAACTGTTCTTCTTGGATTTCGCTGTCTACCTTACTTTTTATTCTTTCCATACTAGTACACTCACTGAAAAACAAAAACCCAGAAGATAACTACTTTAAAAAAAATTAAATGACAACAAGAATTAAATAAGGGGCAATGTTCTCAAAAAGAAAGAGGACAACTGAAATGTGAAAAGATAATAGAAATTATTTCCATCAAGACAATATTACTGATAAACACACTCTGAATGTGAACTTACTTCCTACAGACTTCAAGCCAACATAATAAGATTCCATTAACCTCCTTCGCTGGTATTCAGTCTTCCTTCCTGGAAGAAATGTTTCTGAAAAATCTACGGTTGCATGATGGAACAGCAGGTGGGGAGGAGATTACAAACATTCACCTAATTCACTCCCTCCAGATCTTTTCTAGATATGTTTATGTAATTGTTACTAATATACTGTGCACATATCACTGGATAGCCAAGTAAAAAAAAGAGCTTTGATGTGACTATCATGTTAAAACATTCTTACAGAATCTTTATACATTGTCATGATATAAGACAGGAAAAGTACAAAGCTTTTTACATTCCCTGTTAACTATTCTTTACATAAAAAAATACAATAACTGGCTGAAACAAAAACATGAATGTAATGATCTTCTGATGGTTAATGCATAGTGGGCACCATACTATATGGTGAACCCATTCTTAAAAAGGATAGTATGTTGAATTCATCATATGGTGAAATGATCATAACAGGAGTTCACTGCACTTTTCTTCTGTTCGTACAATATTAAGCTACCATTACACAATCAAACAAGCTGCCTTGACTAGCACCAACATTTAACAAATCAGTGAGAGAAACAAATTAAAATGATTGTAATTTAAAAAGATTCCAGCATTTAAATGTAATCTGACACTGAAAATCAGTGACAAAGGAAAATTAAACCATTCCAATAATTTTACAAACACATTCTGTGTGAAATGCAAGTGCTCCTATCAGTGCTGTCTACAATACTACTTGGGCAAATAGTGATCTAAGTAAATGTCTGTGGCTTGTCTCATGCCTTTCATATATTTTTAGAAATGTGAAGTCTCATACAAAGGTATACGTATGACAGTGATCTAATCACATTGCTCATTTCCCTACCTGATGAAAGACTGTTCACTTTACAACATAGAGCACTCATATGTTTATGTTTCACATTAAATTCAACTCTGATAGTAAACTACAAGTAATCAAATAAAGGGGCCATCCATTAAAGACATCCACAAAATTCTGACATTTTTTAAATCTTCCCCTCCCCCATGTCCACTTTTGATCGACACCCCCCCCCCCCCCCCGTGGACGTCCACTCCACATGATCTTGATTAAACACATAAGCTTAAATTTTTAATCACCTACCTATATTTTAAACTTAGCTTAGTTCAAATTCACATAGAAAAGAATCTAAATATGAAATCACAATAATTGTAATGTCGGTTCCCAGAGATTTAATATACTAAGGTTGTTTGTTCCAGAGAAAAGGAGCATAGAAGTTAAAACCTCTTCGTATTAGAGATTTTGAGTCTAGAAGGATTGGAAGGCCTGGCAAGAGGAACGAAATCCGAAGAACATTTATTTGAGTTTAGTTGTCCAGTAAGAAGCTATCGAAGATATGAGGGTTTGTTACTGTAGATAGGTTTCTATGTGAGTGAGAGTTGCCATGCGGTTTGTGAATCGGCCGTCCACTTTCTACTTAAATACCTCCCATGTCCACTTTTTACATACCCCTCCCTCCCCCCTCTCCTGTGGACGTCTTTTATGGATAGCCCCCCAAGAACTAAAATAAAAACCACACAAACTAATTACTCTTTAAAAAAAATCAGCTTTATAAATCATTCACAGCTAATGTATGACCAACATCCATACTGATCACTGTAGATAAGACTGAAAGAAAAGCTGTATGAACACTGGTACTAACGACAACACAAATAAATGAACACACTAATGTAAGACAGCTAAGACAACAATAATAATTTCAATTGTACATTAACAAGAAACAATCCTAACTGTATCGTGGGCACACACAAACAAACAAATAAAAAATGATAAAACTGTTTCCTGACAGGGGGAGGAAAGAATCTAATAGAGACCAAACAAAAAATAGGTAGGCCTACATATAATTTTTAAATTTAATTTCCTTACACGGCAGACAATTAATGCTTGTACTTGCAGGAGTTAATACATGAGACCAAGAACATTACAAATAGTTATTTTATTAAGGCTTACCATTTTATTTTGATAATAATGAATCAAACAGTACTTGTCAGAACAAATAAAAAAATGCTGACAGAAACTAAAACAATGTTCTCACCTATAAGTGATGTAATAAAGTGGACACAATTTCACAAATTGTTAAAAACCTTGTTCTCGTCATTAAAAAATTTTTAAAAAACCAAAACAAAACATTATAATCTGATGTTCGTGACCTAATGATTTGATTTTAATTAGAAAGTTGCTTTTCTGGAAAAAAAATCCACTGCACTGTCTTTTGTGAAGATCTAACAATATTCTTCAATAATCCATGGCATTATGTCATTGATAATATTAAGGTAATATTTTCACTGCTGCATATACAGTAATTTCACTCCGAGATATTTCTACTTAGTTTCAAGAACAAAATAACACATCTCAAGAGAGATTTAAGTATAATCCTTGCTGTTGTGAACTAACACGAACTACAATATTTTTACCTATTATACACTTTTTAAATGGAAATAATGGAGAATTATTTAATGAACTTTTTTGTGATGGTTCTGGATGGGAAGGCCCTGCTTGCGATTATACTCATCAATGTAAAAGTCTGAGACAGTCTGGCAGGCTGCAATGTGATGGGCAGAATCTATGATCAGTATGATAGGAACTATTATCCATAGTGCGTTCAGGAATAAGAAGTAGAAGCAGAAATACAAGGCGCTATCAGTTGGGCCATGAATAAAACCATCCTTGACTGCAGTCAGGAAGTACAAAGTATCTCCATAGAGCTGGCATAAAGATAAGATCAGCTGTAGGGCGTAGCGGTAGTTGCTTCCGTTCATGAAAGCACAAAATGTTATGAAAGCAAGAGGGCCATCAATTACTGCTGTTATACGTTCCATGCAGACTGTGAAAGTATCTGAGCTGTTGAATAGCAAAATGGATAATCAGTGAAACAATAATTAAAAGAACTGAACCCATGTTCTATAGAACATTTGGAAATGTTTATCACATGCTCAGTTAAATAAGTAATGTTAGGGGAAAAAAACACTAAGCTGTCATATAAATAATGCTTCTTCAGGTGACATCCTGGTTGACATAAGCAATTGTGTCTCTCGACAACTTCCTGTCTGAAGTGATGTTTATAAATTCAGTTGTTGACTTTTCCATTCCACGATGTTAAACTCTCCATCACCCTTTATCTCTGTTTTCATCAATCTCTCCTATCCTCACAATGTATTCCAGCTTTCCTCACCTCAAACCAAGGAAAGTGAGCCACTTCCTTCTGATGTGTGATGTCAGCTTCCTTTACACAATGACTTCCTTTAAGACATCCTCATTATTCTGTTTAGCTGTCCAAAGAAAACAGGGAACATAAGAGAGACAGAAACGGTGAAAAAAAAAGGGTATGGTAGTAAGAAATTAGGAGGGCTGCCGTATTGCAGTTCTTATCATCTTATATCTCATGTATTGTTTTAAACTGCACTGTCTTTCTTTATTCCAATATATGCATTTAGCTTAGTTCTCACTAAGTGCTTTCTCTAGTGCTTTTGTTTGTTTATCCCGGTGGTTGTAATATTGGTGATTTCAATGTCCTAGTGAGGCATACAATACCTATTTTCATCAACCCCCACAGTCTTACTGGTATAGCTGTAGGGCTTATCCTACCATTTTATTATTAGCTGTCCAAGGTATTCTTAACATTCTTCTTCAAAAACGTACTTTTTTCTTCAAGATGACCATTACACTGTCTATTTAGAATATGGCCTTTTCTTTTTACCTTCTGTCACTGTCAATGTTTTGTCCATGACTGCTTATTCAGTACTCACTGCTAACCTTTATATCCACAGGCCATTCCTACAGTCAGCTAATGCACCTGGTGGAAGAACAGGCTTTTCCTGACTGACAGGTGTAGTCAGAATCAGGGCACAACACCAAAAATTCGCAATAATTTTCCAGCAGATGCTGGGATTGAGAGAATTATCTGCCAAACTTGAGTTGGCACTGAGGAAGATTTATATAAAATCTTGGCAGTTTAAAAATGAACAAACCTTATGTAGCGGCTGTCACAAAGACTGTACTCTTTCCCTGTAAGGCAAGACAACAACAGTAGGTTTACACTGCAGTCAGTCACTAAACATGACAATTTCACAGAAATACTGCATTGCATTAACAGCTTTGTACTACTCAAAAATGCTGACAAAACAAAGAACATGTTTATTACTTATATACGATTTTATAAATATTTATTCAACCTTGCCATCCACAAATATAATAAGTGCTGTAAGAAAAGTGGGAAA
This sequence comes from Oreohelix idahoensis, assembly GCA_024509875.1. NCBI lineage: Eukaryota > Metazoa > Mollusca > Gastropoda > Stylommatophora > Oreohelicidae > Oreohelix > Oreohelix idahoensis. Next base: position 223,230 of record JAMPIV010018779.1, on the reverse strand, counting down.
CTGAGACAAGAAAATAGAAATTAAAAGGACAAAAGCAAGATAAAACAATGCCAGAATTATTGAAACCAACAAAACTGTCTCAATAAATGTTTTGTTGGGTTGAAATGAAAAAGAGTGGGACATGTTCTTCAATGTTATCCAAATAAGTCATCCACATTGTTAGGGATAGGGTTTAATATTTCTATTTCTAAACCTAACCATTACCCCATTTAATTGTGTCTGAATTCTTTTTTTTAAAGGCCTTATCGAACACATGGCCCACCATTCATTTTAACTGTTTCAGTGTTTGTGGCGATTCCTTTTCCTGTTTGAAACGGTAAAGAGAAAAAAAAAAGAAACAAAGAAACCTGTAGGTCTAAATGCTATCGAATTGTAGAAATGTTCATTTATTCTTGAACCTGTGGCTGATGGTTTCAAATTATGTGTAAGCTGAACTAAATTAGCATGTAAATGAAAGCATTTGAACAAGGGAAAATCAGTAGGCCTACTTAATAATTAGGGTTTAAATGAAGAAGAGTGGGTTATCTTCTTTTATCACACAAATAAGTCGCAGACATCATTAGCGTTAGGATTCCTAAACCTAACCATTACCCCTTATTACCACATTCTTTTTTGAGGCCGTATCGAACACATGGATCAATGTTTTTCATTTCAAGCATAATTAAGTAAACATGTTCATCTGAACATCACAAAAGTGTACTACTAGCAAACAGTATTATTAATGTATCATCAGTTTTAAAGGTTGTCGCAGCTAGGAGCTGTAAACTGGATAAGCTCCCACTACAAATAAATGCTTCTACGGGATGCGTCTCAAACAGCCTCTGACAGCTAAGTCTGGCTCTCAGCCGTCACATGGCTCAATTAGGGCCCAGCAGAAGTGTTTCCACTGACAGGGAAAAGGGGCGAAGGTGACTCACCGGCTCCTTAAAACCTCCCCTTCGGACCGATAGGGCTGAACATCCTTGGAGAATGTAAACTCTGATTTCAAACCTCAGCTGCCTCACGGGAAAGGCTGTGGGAGTAAACCACGAGGACAAATCTGAGTCCATAAGGCTGTCTTAAGTTGAATCAACACTATTCAGGCAACTCCTGCAACACAGCTGCTACCAAACTGTATCAGCTACTGCTGTTCCTTTGGACCTAACAGCTATGTGGAGAGGGGGAACATGATAAATGGGCAACAGCTTAATCTCTATATGCCAAAGCTTTTACCCTGGAGAGGACACTCCTGTTTCACTCCTAACAAGCCAGCAAGGACTTTGACCTCACATTAAATCTAAAGAAAACAAATATTCTGGGCCAGGATGTGGATGTTACTCCAGTTATTACTTCTTTGATCCTTAGCCGCCGACCGTCAAAGCAGTTAGTGGCCATTACGCCTGGTAGGGCAACAACAAATTGATTCCACTTTGCTCGGTCGGCAGCCATCCTTCGTACAGTGCCCCAACCCCGGTTCACCCCCTGCATCTCAGCCTCCACAGCCCCCCCGCCAAGTTGCCTCCGGTCAGCCTCTCTTTCCCCCCCCCCCCCCCCCAGGGGTTCATAGCACCCAGTTATTACTATTGGGCCTAAACAGTTACGAATTGGCACTGATGGTGCACCACTTCACATGCTTGGGATTGGCTGAAATAAAAAACAGCGGGTCATGTTCTTTGGTGTTATATAAATAAGTTGCCTACGTTGTTAGGATTATGGTTAAGATTCCTAAATCTAATCCTTTTTTACTGTCTCTGAATTCTTTTTTTTTTTTAAAGGCTGCATCAAACAGACACTGTTCTTCGTTTCAAACCCTGGGTTCTTCCATCAACAACTCTCTCTGGATACAGAAATTGACAGCACAGTACACAACATGCACTTTTAGCTTCCATGAACTAGGCCTACACATTTGTAGTAGGGCCTAAGTATTATGAAAAAATTATATTATTTTGAGTTCGTTAGGCTTAACTGTTAAAATTCCCTACTTACACATTTCTCCCAAAAGCGATGTGTGACTAGCAAGTGTGGCATGGTAGATGGCGAAGTAGCCCTCTAAAATTGTGTGTATAAATGCACACAGCATGAACCAGCACAGGGCGACTCTTCTCATGAAATTGAAAGGCTCTAGGCGACGCCCAGTAAGAACCCATGTAACAACGATCACGAGAAGTGAAACGCCGCCAAGGGTAGCCAAAATTACTGCCGTGCTCTTGGTGTTTGGAACATAATGTGGAAGACTCAGATCTTTGGGTAAGTAAGGATGTCTTACAACTGAACCTGTTGTTGCGTTGCTGGACATGACTTTCTGGAAAGCTGCCTTATCAAAACGAAACTAAATGATATATTGTACAATCAAATTGATCGTACGATGTCGATGGCTTGCGATAACCACAATGCCAGATAAAAAGCTGAGAAGTTGAACTAAAAATTTTTTTTAAATATTCTTGTTTTTTGTGTGTGTGATTAAAGTGTCATCACTTAGTTAATTTAAAATCTTTATCATAATTTAATGACATAATATTTTATTTATTTTCTAAGCTATAGAAAGTAAAGTATTTCGATAACTGTATGTTAAATTCTGTACAAAAATAAAAATTTAACCAACATTGCATGTCGGCGGTTTCCCCTTCCAGGTAGAGCTCTCCCATTTCCAGAGTTGACACTACTATCTTTTTCAAAATTAAAATGTAATCACTTAGTTAATTAAAAATCTTATCATAATTTAATGACATAAATTTTTTTTTATTTTCGAAACTATAGACAGTATTTCGATAACTCTATATTAAATTTTGTACAAAAATAAAAATTTAACCAACATGGCAAGTCGGCGGTTCCCCCCCCCCCCCCTTACCCCCTCCCCAAGGTAGAAGCTCTCCAATGGTCGCGCTAATATAACCCCTGTAATCTCTTCTTCTTCTTCCGTCTTTATTACAAAAACAAAAGCTAACATATAAAAATAATAAATAAATAAGAATAATAAATAATTCGAGAAATAATAAATAATTCGAGGACTAGAATGGAACCAGGCCAGGAGGAAGACAGCCGATAGGATAGTCTGGCGCTCTCTCTTCCAAACCTCTACACCTCACGGTAGAAAGGGAAAGACTAAGTAAGTAATAAATAAGGATGCGAGCCAGTAGTCTAAACTGGCGAAAGACCCACCTCCCCCCCCCACACACACATACATAAATACGGATTGACCAAATAACCCTCCAGTGAAAATTAAAAACATACCAGTCTAGACAAAATTCAATTTTTTTGGTTTAGACAATATCATATTTTGGATAATAAAACCACATTGAACTATAACTACCAAAGTAAAGATACCTACTAGAGATAAAATAAATACAAACAAAAGCATATTACAATAAATGAAACTCGTCCTGATATAACCAACAGCTCCATGTAGATGGTTGAAAGGACAGTGCTTCAAAGAAAAGTAGCAAACACCTTAATAAATAAAATACGAAGTCAAGCTAGAGTTCAAGAGGAAAGAGAAAACAATGGCAATTTTCTTGGATGTCGCTAGAGCGTATGATGAATGCTGGAGAGATGGAGCTCTTTACAAGATGAAAAAGATTGGCATTACGGGCAAAACCTATAGGTATCTAGAAAACTTTCTACAGGACCGGTATGTTGCTGAACAGATAAACAACGATAAGTCAGAAATATATGAACAACAGAATGGGATTCCTCAGGGATCAGTGATTTCACCTTCAATTTTCACAATAGCAAATGATCTAGCAGATTAATTTAACGACATTAAGAATGCACTATCACAATTTGCAGATGACTGTGCCAATTGGCGGTCTGGAAAAAACCTAGACCATGATTACACAACACTGCAAAAACAAATAGACAAAGTTTCAGAATGGATGAAAAGTTGGGGCTTCCAAATTAATGTAAACAAAACAGTTGGTATGATTTTCAGCAAGGGAAATGTAAGGAAAAATAACAAAATCAATATAACCATTAAAGGGCAGAAAATATGTACCTCCCCAACAACTAGATTCCTGCGCATGACTTTAGATAAACAACTAAATTGGAATAAACATATAAATATCTTAGCAGAAAGCTGTAGGGAACTCCTAAATATGCTAAGGATAGTAAAAGGTAATGGATGGGGGGACCAGCAACAAAATAATGCTTATGTTCTATAAGTTTTTCATCAGGGGGAAACCAGACTATGCTAGCATTGTCTATGACTCAGCTTCAGCTTCTAACAAAGCAAAACTGGACAGAATTCAAAATGCAGCCATGAGAACCATTACAGGCGCATTTAAGTCAACATCAGTAGAAGCACTAGAAGAGCTCTCGGCATACCGCCCCTTGATCTAAGACTGAAAGAACTAAGAATACAATTATTGGAGCAAAGTAGCACAAGAAGTGACCCACCCAGCACATAAAGCATTTGTCAAAAACCAACCAAGTGTATGGGACTCCCCTTGAATACAGAAAGATATCCAACAAGGTGGAGAACTATAGAAGATCTAATACAGTTCAAAGAACTGTCAAACACAATTAATAAAAGTAATAAATATAGAAACACAATACCACCCTGGGAACTAAAAGCACCAATCATAGACTACACACTCACTGAAAAGATTAAACAAAACATAGAAGATAAGGAAGTCAAAACGATAATAAGAAAGTTCATAAATCAACTTACAAAACAAAGCCTGGCTGTTTACACTGATGGATCCAAGGGGGATAGTGGGCAACTAGGTGCAGGAGTAGTAATACCACAGTGGGGAATAAAGAAGAGCTACAATGTAACTGAAGGGGCTTCGATTTTTACCACAGAGATGGTAGCAATTCTAAAAAGTTTCGAAATAATCGAAGATAATCCGCCAAAACCAATTACGATATTTACAGACTCACTATCATCACTACAAGCACTAGAACACCCAGGTAAATGCAGCCGGTCAGACATAAAGGAAGACATTCTTTCAATTAATACATCACTAGGGAACAAAGGATGCAGTGTGAGGTTAGTGTGGGTTCCAGCACACATAGGTATAGCTAGTAACGAGTTGGCAGACCAGACTGCCAAATATAGAAGAACAAGTAAAAACAATATAAGAGCAGGACTCGGGAAATCGAAGATTAAGAGCCAAGTGAAGCTAACCATAAACGAGTAATGGAAGACAACATGGAAGGACAGTAGTAAAGGCAGACACACATTCAACATTCTGAAAGAACCAACAAGGACGTGCCAGGTAAGAGAAGAATTAAAGGTACCCTCGAACATAATGCTGTGGCGTCTCCGTCTCGGTGCAGCATACTTTATGGCAGAGGAACCACACTGCCAAGAATGTCAGGAAGAAAATGACATAGACCGCTACCTGATTCACAGTAAAAAGTACGAGCAACAGAGGCTTGAATTAAAAACATACTTTATAAATCACAATATAGACATGATAGGTGATAAGGTTTTAAGTATAGATGCCCCAGGGGAAGCCCAAACAATACTTAAACGATATATACACAAAACAAAGGAAAACATATAAGGTTAATAACAGTGACAATATTAGTAATAATAATAACAATAATAATACTTCAGAAAAACAATTCAACCAAATAGAAATTATTCACCAAAAACTAAAACCATTAAAAAAAAAAGCAAAACTATTGACAACTCATATCAGGAAAGACAATTAAGTAAGGAAAAAAAATAATAAACCACAATAAAACGCGACTTAAAAAGAACAAATACTAATATAAATTAAAACCATCAATTGCAAAAGACAATAGTTACCTAAATGTGACAGTGCGAAGACGATGTGTGAAGAAAAATAAGGATTTGTGTGTAATGTTGTCGTCACTCTCTCTGGCCTACTTTCACACACGTTCCGCAGTCACAGAAAAACTCTCTTGATGACAGGGGTCCCACATTTATTAATGAAACCCTATCAGGCAGCATATGAATCATACAGAAAACAATGTTGTCCACAAGTTTACTTTTTGCAGGTAATTCCTATGCAACACCATTTAACCAAGATATTTAGGTATTCTCTACGTAACACCATATAATAACCCAGCAAAGACTGCTGGACTCTGAAATAAAATGAAACAAAATAAACTAGCATCGTACTAATGGACAAACATCATCTACGTAATAATACATACATATGTGTGAAAATATGCAAGTACATGCACTTATATGTCCATGTGTGTGTGTGTATGTTGTGTGTGGTGTTACACATGTGTGAAAATATGCTAGTACATGCTCTTATATGTCCATGTGTGTGTGGTCATGTGTGTATGTGTGATCATACAATAAACATATTTCAGTCAACAACAATGCCTTCATACTCATACTAAATACTAACTAACATCATCACGCGAGAGAAAACTTAATTGAAGCACTTGTATCTATGATGAAATATTACACACAACTCACTGGTCTAAATGACCACATTTTATCAGGCCTAGCTCACGGAACAAGCTAGATATTACGCTAATCTTTCTCTCACAAAAATCACTGATGTAAAATTAACCACACTTACGGCTCACAAGAATGCAATATAACTATTACTTAACACTACACAAATAATAATAATAAAGGTAATAAGTACACACTTGTATACAGCGCAATGCGGCACTAGAATTCCTCTTATAAATTCACTTAGTACTTTACAAATTTAACACACAGTCTTACTGTTGAAAATAGCGATGAGATATACGTTAGATTACACCTAAAAACACATAAATCGCCAATCATCTTCTATCAAACTATAGATAGACAAACGCTAAAAAGCATTAACTCTTAAACATGAAACGTCAAACATTACTAAATCTAAAGTATTATAAAAATGTACTCATACGCAAGCATACCTCAATGTCGTCAGTTCTCTTAGCACAGACGCAACATATGCGTATCAAATCCTCTACCTCACTGGTGTATCGTATCGAGGATGCATACCGCACATGGAAGACGATCTGGCTTCCTTTCAACTCTGACTCGACTCTCTCACTGTTTCAGTTTAAATCTATCTATCCTCTTCTGTACCACATGCTAGCCACGTCAAAATGTCACGCTAAGCTCCGCCCATCCCTCTAGGGAGCAAAAAAGGAGTCCTATGCTCAGTTTGGATGACATGAGATCACATCTTAGTAAAGGTTATCTTCCTAGACGTCCACAAATGAAGTTCCGCCCACTGGTGGTTACATTCCAACGATATTTCTTGCCTGGAGTCACACCTCACAGTTTCGTGCTCAACAAGGTGTTTTCCTCTGGTGTCAGACCACGCCAAGATGTCTAAAGCCAAGAGCCGTCTGTCATTAACTCTTCTGCGTCTCACACGTCTGTCTTCTTCACGGATGGCAAAGGTGTGTTTCGTTTAGATCGTCCATTCCCGTGTGAGAATGTCACATGAGCGCAAATATACACCGTAGACAAGATCGATTAATTACTCAGTCTAAAATTACACCTTTCTGGCCAACACGGTCACATAAATATAATACAAAACTGAAAATAAAATGAAACTAAATACCCCAATTTTAGGTTGAACAGGGTAGACCAAGATGGTGGACGAACAGAGGCAATAACAGTCAGCTGTTAAGTGCCCTCTCTCCACCCATCACCTTTTTAAACCAAAAAATGGGAGGATAGTGTGTTTCGCTTTCGTAGCTAGGCGGTGGTGCCGCACGGAAGGTCCTGGGTTCGATTCCCCGGTAAACCACTCCCGTCTGTTGTTTTTCTGTTGTGTAGTTTTCTACTTCTTTATTTCTCACGAGTGCCTGAAAACATACCTTTAGGTGTGTGTTTATTTACTATCTTTTTCCTCCTAGATCTTTGTTTTTGTGGTTCCATCTATGTTTCTATGGTTTATTTTGTTAGTTAATTTTTCAGTGAAAACCTTTTTTTGAGGTTTTTTTTGGTCCCAAGCGTCAAGGGCTTTTAATTTTGAAATGTTGAAAGAGTTTTTCCACAAGTAAACCTTGTGAAAAATAAACAGATCAATAAGCTGTTGTTTTTGTTATTGATCCAACAGTGCTTGGGTTCTCGTCCTTTGGCCCAATGCCATGTAGTGATCTCTGTATGCTTTCGCAAGTTGTTTTGTTTCTCCGTACAAGGTGTTCCACGTAAATGGCCTCTGAGAGTCGCATAGAGATTACGATCAATAAATTTTCTATATATTCTTTCTTTCTTCAACCCGTGTCCTCTATTTTATTATCACTCTTTATCCTTTTCCTGTATTTTTCGCATTCGTTCGTTTGCGAGAAATATTTTCTTTCCCAGTCTCACTTTGCCGTTTTCGTTCTCATTTAGAAACGCAGTAGATTACCTAACGTGTCAGTCCCTTGCACGAGATAATTTTAGGTGGGATTTCAGTCTATCAGACATGATGAGCAGACAAATTGTCTACACTTGCAGCTGTCACGAGAGTTTTTCGTCAGGCTAGCTCCCGGCGAAGTGTGAAAACTGCCTCTGCATTGGAGACGGGTCGTCTGAGATTCTGCTGACACGCGCGTTTTCTTCGGCTGAGCGCTCAGGTGAGGCGCGATAACCGACATCTCCACGGCGCAGTATGAGACATTTGTCTGGCAATTCCATCTGACACGGCACTCACTGTTGGCCCTGGTCAGCGTGAGGTGTGAAGACGAGAAGTGTCAGTTATGGCATGCGTCTAGTTAATGGGAGGTGTTAGAGAGAGAGAAGGGGTGAGACCTGCGCTATTGCGGGGTTTTGGGAAATAGTGGGATCTTTTGGTTGTTTCATAGATATTAACCTGAGTTTGAAACTTTATTTCACTCATTCTCCAAGTGCAGTAGACGTGGTCACTTCGTTCTAGATACTTAAACTTATAAGTGCCTTCAAGAGATAGACAGAATACCAATCCCACTAACGGGTTTTTTAAAAGAATAAATGCTTATACTGGGCCTTTGAGTCAGATCATATTTCTTTACTAAATCTAATGTACATGCTGCCTTGTGGCGAGAATAATTACAGAACAAAAACATTAACTTTTCCGACATTATCTGACCAAGTGTGTGGTGAACCAAGATTATCTGTTGAGAGAAGTTGTCCACCGGTCATCTTCCTAATTAAGGGAAACCTCGTGTTCTGACACTGTGTGCCCGCTGAAACCCTAACTCTTACCTCGTGAATAAGTGACATTAACTTAAATCTGTAAAGAAAGAACGATCGCCTGAAGAGGACGCTCCCCGGACACGGGGAATGAAACCAATATCTGCAGAGCTGGGTATCCGCTTCATCCACAGATAGACAGATTAAACGAAGTGTACACTAAGGCTTGCGCCAGACGGCGAACAACGGCACGATTGTAGGTAAGGTTGTGTGAGTCAGGGCCCTGATGAAAGAACCGAGTGAAAGTAGACTGAAGGATGTTCTTTGTTTGATTCACCCACTTTGTAACTTTCCTTATGCAAGATTTGTTGCTAAACTATATTTTCCTTAGGATAAATCATACTCATATCCTAGTCGGTTCATATTTTTTTAACAGGGAAAATATTAGACCCAAATCATATGTATCTGTGACTCTTTGGGCTATCATCTTTCTCCTAACGGGACTGTGGGCTAAACATCGAGGGAAGATCATAACTGTGGGTCTATCATTTCGTGTAGCAATTCCTTGATTTTTATGACTATTTGTATATGCTTGATGTAATATTTTATGTTGTGATAGAAGCGGGTATGTGGTGGGAAATTCTTTACTACTTTCTGTATATCTTGTCTTCTTTCTTGAATTTCATGGACATGGTGTAAGACTGACTTGTGCTTTATTCTTTGTTTGCGTTCCCAGTTTTCTACATGGAGTCTCTTGGCAGTTAGTTTTTCTAATGTGTAATTGTGTGTCTCATGTTGTTGTTACAAGGTGGTTTGCTCTGAACAATGTTCCATGTGATATGAATAAAACAACTATAAATTTCTGGCCATTGTTTTTTCTTTGATATGTTAGTTTTTTTTATTCATTGATAGTGCATCGTGCCTTCGATGGAAGATTAAGCGAATGCGGGGGTGGAAGATTCCGAACAATACTTGAACCTTGGAATACGATGGATTTGATAAGTCATTTCATTGAGTCCATACATTTAATTCACAGTTGTACACACAGGATGATCATTTCAAATAGGAACAGAACATAAGTCCTTATAAGTCATGCATAAATTAATCAATAACGTAGACTGCTGGTTTACGTGTCAATGTCCGTTTAAGGATACAATGCAGTATTGTCGTCAGAACATCACAGCTATATGCACGAGCAGATAGACATGGCTACCTGCCGACAGTGAGACTGCGAGTCTGAATATTTCATATGAATTTGACGATTATTCTTCTCCTTCTGAGAATTCTAGTTAAATACTAACCTCCATAAATTTCCCTCTCATATAGAGTTCTAGGACTGACCCTGGTCCATCAAAAAATGCATATATATGGCTATATCATGCCATTGAATGGGAAGGTTAAAAAAACGCAGCTATTCAGCTTGGCGGTCAAGTAACAAAGGGTAGCGTTTCTTAGTTACCGACTGTGACCCAAACAACGCTATACACGTCATAATCGATCGTGTATGGAGCGTTCAATAATTGAAACATCTATCGCAATATATTAAATGCCTTAACCTTTACAATTGCACGTCTGATAACCTTTAGCAGACGGCGTTAATATCATATACCGTAACAATTCCCTGTACACCGGGGGAAAAAAAAATCGATAGATTTTTTTTCAAGATCTATCCGACTTAACAATTTTTTCAAAAAAATTTAACACAATTGTGACATATGGCCGACGATGTTCTGAGTAGAACCGTGTCGCGGTCATGTCAACTAACTATTTGTCATAGTCATCTAACATTAATCACTTTATATATCAATATTATACATATTATTATATCAACTAAATAAAATGTCCAATGTTAATAGTGAATGATAGAATTAAATTAAAGTAAGGTCTGTCGTATTAGTATGTCATATAGGAATTAATTTAACTAATTAACATTAAATTAATTAATTAAACTAAGAGTTAAATTATTAAGGTTCTAATGTAACGCGATGTTATGAGAGAAGAAAAGACAAAATAAGTGAGAAGAAATAGAAAGAAATTTGAATATAAGTTTAACTTAATTGTGTGTGTTAAGTGTTAGTGAATAATAACTATCTAATTTAACTAACTAAATAACGTATAGGTACATTAAAAAAAAATATTAATCTAATACTTGTGTGAGATTTATTTTCTCTTTTCATAATTTCTTCTTTTTATATTTCGTTCTCTTTTTTTGTTCTTTCATTTCATTTTTTTTCTCACATTTCATTTTATTGATAATAATTCAATTAAGAAGTTAAGTTAACTAATTAATTAGTATAGGATATGATGATCCATCCGTAGTCTTGATCCTGATGAATTCTTTTAGGCAAAAATGTTCAAACGTTTACGTTGGAAAGAAATGTCATTTATCCCAGCATCTAAGAATTAAGTGCACATAGGATAATAAGTTCGACTTGTCGTTAGATATTGTTCCATGATTGTTCAACGAATATTCATATATCGTGTATGGACGTTAGACGATGTTCCAATGTCAACATGTATACCCCGATTGTCTTTTAGTTCAATTCTGTGATGCATACAGTGTTTATAAAGTTTAAATTGAAGGCAAGGTTAGTTCCCTTATAGTTGATATGTTTTAGGAATGTTAATGTTGATTATTCGTCGTCAATAGGATTACGTGACAACGCATCCGCCACAATGTTTTCAGTGCCAGGAATATGTTCAATGGAGAATTCAAATGGCTGTAGGATGATTGCATATCTGGCGAGTTTCTGGCTTTTATGGTTTGATCGACGCAAGGATGCTACAGCACGTTGGTCCGTCTGTATGGTGAAGGGAGCACCAAGCAGGAACTTTTCGAGTTTAGTTATTGCCCATATCACGGATAACAGTTCCTTGTCAACTGTTGAATACTTTGTTTCTGCAGGCTTTAGCTTTCTTGAAATGTATAAGGTAGGATGTAGAATGCCATCATGGTTCTGGAGCAGGCATGCACCAATGCCGTAGTTACTAGCATCTGTTCGTAAGAAAAATCTTTTGGAAGCATCGGGAAGTCTTAAAATTGGTTCATGCGAGAACAAATTTATAATTTTGTTGAAAGTTTCATTGCATGTACCAGTCCATGTCACCTTCACCGGCATGTCTTTTTTTAACAATGAAGACAATACAGCCGTGATGGATGACAAGTTGGTATGAATCTACTGTAATATTGAACAAGTCCTAACAAACTCCTGACCTGTTTCTTCGTCTGAGGAACTGCTATGTTTAGAATTTTGGAGACTGTACTAGGTAACGTTCGGATATATCCCGACCCAATGATATGTCCCAAAAAGGTTATCTCATTACACGCGATTTGCACCTTTGTAGGTTTAGCAGTTAGATGATAATTCCTTAGAGTGTCGAAAACATATCTAAGTCCCGAAACATGTTCCTCAAACGACGAACTAAACAAGCATATGTCGTCAATATATGTAATAACGTCTGGTCTACCTGATAAAATTTGTCGCATCAGGCGAATGAAGGTAGCTGGCGCATTAACAAGCCCAAAAGGCATCACATTCCACTGGTATAGACCTTGTGGAGTGGAAAATGCGGTGTAGTACTTAGCCTTTTCGGTCAGTGGTATCTGCCAATAACCTTTAGTTAAGTCTATCTTACTAAATATAGTTGCGTTGGATAGACGTGGCAGTAAGTCGTCGATAAGTGGATGTGGTTCGCTGTCAACTATAGTCTTAGCATTTAATTTTTTATAATCAACACATAGTCTGATGTTATTGTCCTTCTTCCGGACAATCACTAATGGAGAAGAGAATGGCGAATTACTAGTCTCAATGATTCCCAGAGACAACATCTGTTCAAGTTCCTTAGTAGTTTTAGCAAGGAAATGTAAAGGAACAGAATAGGGATGTACACGAATAGGTGTATCATCATTGAGAGTAATGTCATGACTGATAGCCGATGTGCGACCCGGGACGTCGGTCAATACATCTGGATAAGATTGTAATAGATTAGCAATCTGTAGACGCTGTTGCGGTGTAACCGTTGAAGAGATGGTTACATCCCGCCAAGATTCAGTAGGTTGAACTACTGGTACCGGTAACGGTAACTGTACCTCAGGAAAAGAAGATTCTTCTTCCTGGATGACAGATAAGTTAGAATAATAACAAGTAGATACTGTGTGTTGTCATCTAGTTCATGAAAAATTGACTGTAAGTGTTCAGGACGTGTATGAAATTGCTTGAGCATGTTAATATGAAATATCTTTTTGTGTCCCTTGATATCTAAGACGTAATCAACGTCGGAAATTTTATCAATGACTTTGTAAGGACCATTCCAAGATATCAATAATTTATTGTTATTGTGAGGAAGTAACACATAAGCCTCGTCGCCTGGGAATAATTGGCGTAATCGTCGAGACCTATTTTGTAGAGATCGAGCCTTAGCGTTTGCAGCCTCAGAAGAAGCTGTTGCCAACTGGCAAGACTCAATAATGTTCTTCCGAAGATTAATCACGTACTCGTAAGATGACTGAGTGTCCTGAGTCATCTCCGCGTCAATTAATAAGTCTTTTATTAGTCCCATAGGACCTCTTGGGGGAGCACCAAAAACTAATTCAAAGGGAGAGAAGCCAGTTTGTTCATGCGGTACCTCCCGATAAGCAAATAGGACAGCTGGGAGTGCTCTGTCCCAGTCATGAGGGTGCTTAGCAGTAACCTTATGTAGTAGTTGTTTAAGTGTACGGTTAAGTCTTTCAACCGCACCATTACTCATCGGATGATAAATACTACTTAAATTCCTATCAATGTTCCAAGTTTTCATGACTTCCTTCATGGTGTCAGATATAAACTGTGACCCATGGTCTGATAAAAGTTTTCTAGGAAACCCTATTCTAGAAAAGATGAGATGTAGTGCATCAGCTACATCTGTGGTAGTGGTGGTCTTTAATGGGATAGCTTCTGGCCATCGTGTGCACAAATCAATGCACGTAAGGACGAATCTATGTCCTCTGGCCGATGGTAGCAATGGACCAATAATATCTATTGCCATCTTGTCAAACGGTCTTACTGAGATATCGCAAGCCTGAATAGGCGCCGTGTGAAAAGCTCCACGTGCTTTCACTTCTTGGCATGTAGTACAGGAACGTACATACTGCGAAATATCTCTTGACACTCCTGGCCAAAAGAATGAAGACAGTACTCGAGATCGTGTTCGAGTATATCCCATATGTCCAGCACAATGTGAGTCATGTGCATGTTGAAGAATGTACCGTCTAAAAGTATACGGGACCATAACTTGTTGTTTCATTTGTGATTTGTCATTAGAACATCTAATCAATATGTCATTTTTAATAACAAAACAATGTTTGTTATTATTACCTGAGGATAGATTGTCAACTTTATCAACCAGCTTAAAAATTTTTTTTTAAAGATTTATCCTCTTTTTGCTTGGTTGCAAATGTTTCCCTGTCAATAGGTGAATTGACTACAAATTCCTCTTGGTTGTCTGCATCCATTTTATTATCATCAACTTTCTCCATGAGTTGAGTCTGCGCTCTAGTCGTCACGGCGTTTCCAGTGCATAGGTTATGTTTCTCCCATTCTATAATCTCATCTGGAGTACAATCTTTACTGCCGTGTATACGACCAACCATCAGATCAGCTATAGGCTTTTTTAGCATACATACTTTTACGTTCCCTGTGAAAAAAGGTGTGTTAACATGAATAATAGCTGTGGGGTAAAACTCAATAGTTCCCCCAAAAGTCATGCAACGGACATATTCCCCCGTTGCACAGCTAGGATGTACCAGCGACTGTCGTACACCAATCGTTGTGGATCCTGAATCCCTCAGCACTGAGACGACGGATCCATTAACTAATCCCCTGTTAAAAATTAGTAGGCCTGTTCCATCGTTGACTGCAAGACCTACCTCTGGTGTAATATGTCCGCAGTTAAGCACTGTTTCTTTCGCCTTCTGAAAAATAAGATTGCATTGTTGGCAACTATTTGCCACATTATAATTAATAGCAAAACATGCAGCAGAAGACTGTGTTGTATTATTGTCAAGTGGGACCTGAGCTATAGGGGTAGTATTATTTGTAACTGCCGCCCCTGTATTATGGTTGTACTGAGATGATCCCCGAGAATGAGATCGATTCCGAGTATAATTGTTAGAATTATCTCGTCGTCCTCTATAGTAACTATTATCTCGATGTCTCGAGCCATGATTATTACCATTCCAGTTACTATTATTATTGGGAGTATGTGATCGATTATAATTAGTGTTATGTTGACCATTGTGGTAGTTTGTTTGAGGTGAATAATTTCTATCTCGTGATCTACCTCTGTTGAACTCATTTTTATTGTTGAAATTATTATTATGTCCCTTCTGAAAGTTAACATTGTGATTTCTTTGGAACCTGCTTCTGTCTACACTGTGATGTCTTTGTTTGTTATTATGATTGTAGGCCATATTAGACGCCACAGGTAGAGGTTCTCTTAATGAGGAGTTAGAAATGGTTGCATTCGGATGTGCCGAACAGTAGTTTAAAGAAATTTTTTCTAACTCGTCCATAGTACCTGGTTTACGCTCCTGCAAATATGCAAAAAATGGCTGGCTAACCGAAGATAATACCTTATCCCGTAGTAGTAAATCAACTAATTTGTCGTATGATTTGTTGACTTCTGCCAGTTCAACCCATCTATTAAACGTATTGCGTATGTTCGCAATGAATCCTGCAAAATCTTTTGGAGATTCAGGTAAAATTCCCTTAAATTTTAACCTACAGTGTTCCTCGTCCAGGTGAAACCTTCGTAAAAGCAAGGACTTAATAGCACCGTAGTTATTTGCTATTGATGGGTCAGCATTTTGAGAAGCCGTCAGTGGTTCTCCAACCAAGAATTCATTTAACTTGAGTACCCATGACTCTTCAGGTAAATGGTTAGTTTTGCAAGTCTGTTCAAAACGTGACAGGAACGATGAAAGGTCGTCCACGTTCAAGTTGAGAGTGGGTAGTTTAAAGTTGTAGAAATGTTTAGTTTGGCTGGATGATGATCCATTTTGTGCGTTATTATTCTGGTTTGCATCAGCACTTTGTGCTTGTAATCTTGCTGTCTCCAATTTAATACGCGCCAATTCCATTTCTTGTTGTAAAATAATTTCCTCTCGTTTCAATTTATTCTCTTCTTCCTGTCTGGCGATTGCTCTTTGCTCTTCTCTTTCACGTTGAGCAATCTCTCTCAATCTATTTTCCTTGTCAATTTGCTTTATCTCACTTTCTGCTTCCTCTTTCTTTAATGCAGCTTTTTTCTCTGCTTCTTTTATTTCATGTTTTTCCAGTTCTGACTCAGCAAACTGACGAAGTTCTTGAGATTTATAACCATATTCCCGACCAATTTTAACTAAATGGTCTATAGTAAGCATTTTGACTTTTATCTGGTAAGTAATTATTGATAATTACTGATTAAAATAGTCAATAGTAGCTTCAGAGTAATTATTATACTTACTCAACTTAGAAATATTCAATATAAATAATCACAATAGTACTGAACTCTAATGTCTAAGTTCAACCAATAGACAATATTTTGTAACAATATTGTATCTAAATAATACTATATCATAAATAGTTATGATATCTGTTAACTATTATGTAATTACTTCATACAATTAATCTTAATATCCAATAATGTTGGGTATGATTCCTAGTAATTATATTGTTCAATGTACTAAGTCACTCTCTTAGTACCAGAAAAGTATATTAAATAATATACAATGGGTCTATTACCTCAAAGGTAGACTATAAGATTATTTTATTTGGTCAATATATATAATATATTATTATGCCCTAGGCATCTCTTATAAATTGTAGTGCTACTTTCTTGGACTAACACTGCATAATTATGCAATGTCCCATATTAACCTTAAATATCAGAAAAAATTAATTAAATTAAATTACAAGTGTATTATTGCATATAATATCATATTATTGTCACGTAGCGTTTAAAGGATAAGAGAATTATTTAGAGGAAATAATAGATCTGATGTGGAAGATTTGGCTCAAGGAATCCCTGCTGGGTTTTCCCACTTCCGAAGGGTGACGAAGAGGGTAAATTCTCCTAACTCGACAGGTCTGGAAAAGATTGTAAGGAGATATTTGGTCTCTCGCTACCGTCGTCCCCTTCTCAGTTATCTATTATTATTATTCTTTAAATTATATTATATTTTACGAGCCCCCCCCTCCCTTATAAAGGAAGATAAACATAGACAATATTCAACATCTAATGGAAGGAACAAAGCGTGGGGTACAGTATATACACCCAATTGGTTTATTGCAATAAAGTGAATAGATGGTGAATGATAGTATTGTCGATGGAATTAGTGTCTGCTGTATGTATTATGTGTCTCACACTTCACGTGTTTTTCATCATGGATGACTAAACTTTGTGGCATTGATTAGGTGAGTTTCCTTTGTCGTGGACTTAGCTTTTCAGCCCCCGGCTGATAGTGAAGTGTGGTTAGTTCTCCGGTCTCCTGACGTTGCCCCGGTAGGTCTTGAATGGTTCGGATTTGCCTTCTCTGTGCTCGACTCCGTATTCTGCGCTGAGATTGGACTGTCGTGCAAGGCTCCACCATAGACTACTCAAAGATGGACGCTAACCCGCAATTAGACACGTGGCTTCAGTGCTTTTAATGCGAGAATTCGCCGATAATTGGGTTAGACCTAGCTGTCTCAAGGGTTCCGGGCAAGTGAAGATTGCCCGTGTTTGGCGCACTTTTAGCGGGACATTTCCGCTTGGACACGTGATCCATAGCGTGCATCATGTGACATTAGCGTCAAATAAACGCTCCAATCAATAGCGTTAAAAGTCACGTGGGGTCTTCCTAAAGTGGCATAAACTGGTTTTATCAGCTTAAGCAGTCTTAAATTAAAACAGGTTCCTAGCTACCGAGGTCATTGGTCAACAATGACGTCGTATCTAAAAATAGCGAGGAGAAAATACTGAATACTAGGAGAATTTCCGCAAGTGACAATTCCCGGGACTTTGCGATCATGCATTGAGGATGAGAAAAAAAACGATGTCACGTAAATAATAAAAAAATGAAGAGAAGATTGGGCAAGTTGTCACACAAGCCCCTCCTCAAGTTTGACGTTCCGTCCAACTCCTCTTGTCCTGTCTTCCTCTTCTTTTCCAGTTTCTCATATCTCCTCGGTTGCGTCCGGATGTCTGCTCAAAAAATCTGCCCCTACGTTGTTCTTCCCAGGTATGTATTCTATGTGAAATGAATATGGCTGCAACAGTAGTGACCATCTCATAAGCCGGGCATTAAGGTTCTTCGACGCTGCAAGAAATATCAACGGTTGGTGATCACACTGCACCGTGAACTTTTTCCCGTATAAATATGGTTGAAACTTCTGCACAGCCCATATTAGCGACAGACATTCTCGTTCGATGGTAGAGTAGTTCTGTTCAGCAGGGTTCAATTTCCTACTAGCATATGCGATGGGGAATAGAGTTGCAGAAGGTCTATCACTAGGCTGCAGGAGAGTGGCTCCTATCCCTATATTGCTAGCATCTGTTCGCAGCGTAAAGTTCAGAGTTAAGTCAGGCAGTCGCAGAATTGGCCTAGCTGTGAGTTTCTCCTTCAGCAGCGTGTAGGCATTTTCGCACTCCGCTGTCCAGGTTACTTTGTCCGGGTTCCCATTCTTGGTTAATGCGGTCAATGGCGCACTCAGGGTATTAAAATCTTTAATATATCTCTGGTAGAAGCCACATAGAGACACAAATGACCTTACATCCTTTTTAGTCTGGGGTCGTGGGGCCCGCTGTAACTTCTCAATATTACGCGCATCTGGGAACATGCATCCATGCGAGATAGTGTGTCCCAGGAATTCTAGTTGCTCGCAGGCAATTTGACATTTTGTAGGGCGAGCGGTGAGTCCTGTTTCTCTAAGTCTTTCGAAGAGTAGGGAAACTGCGTCCAGGTGCTCCTCAAAGGTGTTCGTGGCAATAAGTATGTCGTCCATGAAATTACTTATCCCAGGGTGGTTCAGGGGTTCCAGTAGCTTCCTCATCATACGAGTAAAGACGCTTGGGGCGTTGCTTAGCCCAAATGGCAATACATTAAACTCGTAATGGCCTTCAGAAGTACTAAATGCTAACATATGTCGAATTTCCTCTTTTACCGGGATCTGGTAGTACCCTTTGCTAAGGTCTATCTTCGAAAAGTATCGTGCTCTACTCAGCTTGGTGAAAAGCTGATTCTGATCCGGTAAGGGCTCCGCTTGAAATTCCGTTACAGCGTTGAGCCTTCGGTAGTCTATGCAGAGGCGATGTTCTCCTGTGGATTTTCTAAGCAACACTACACTCGCACTATAAGGCGACTCTGATTTTGAGATAATATTTTCCTTAAGCAGGTACTCGATTTCCTCACTCAATGCCTTTGCTTTAGCATAAGGAACAGGATAGTTCTTAACTCGTACCGGGGCGAGGTCTGTTAGCTTCATATCAAATTCTATCAGGTTGGTCATGCCAGGTTTATCCGTGAGTGTACTAGGGTGTTTTCTCAACAACTGTTGAACCCGTGCCTGCTGATCCTCCGTTAAAGTTGAACTAATCTGAACATCTTGATGAGTTTCGCACTGACGAAGAGGGTATTCACAGGAGGTCAGGGGTTCTGCCTCAGTTTCCGTCGCAATAGCCAGTGTCAGGAAATGTGCTGGTTCTGCACCTGGTCTTTCATAATATCGCTTCAGCAGGTTTATGTGGTAAATTTTCTGCTTCCCCTTTATGGCAATCTTGTAATTGGTGCGCGACATTTTCTCAACAATTTTATATGGACCTCTCCACCCGATTTGCAATTTATTATTGCTACTGGGCAGGAGTAATAATACCTGTTCTCCTACTTCTAGCTCCCTATCCTTCGCAGTGCGGTTGTAGTAACGCGCATGTTTACGACGGGCACGGCGTACATTTTCCTTTGCCAGTTCCCATCCTGTTTTAAGGCGTTGGGTCAACTCCTTCACGTATTGGGATGCAGAGGTGACCGTCTCATCAGCTTTATCATCTGTCCAAGTACGTAACAGTGCCTCTAAAGGTCCTTTTATAGGTCTACCAAACAGCAATGTGGCAGGAGGCATCCCAGTAGAATTGTGGGGTACTTCGCGGTAAGCAAATAGTGCTGCGGGTAAGTATTGATCCCAGCTCTCTGGTTTTTCCTGCGCAAGTTTCCGAAGGATGGAAATAAGGGTCCCGTTAAACCGCTCCACCTGGCCATTTGCCTGGGGGTGGTAGGGAGAGGTGTGGATATGTCGGGCCTGAAATATCCTAAACACTTCCTCGGTGAGTTTTCCTCGGAATTGGGAACCATTATCTGTCAGGATCTGTGACGGAAACCCTAGCCGAGTAAATATGGTGAGCAGAGCCTCAGCAACATGCTTAGAATCACAGGCGGGCATAGCAATTGCCTCTGCCCACATGGAGCAACAATCCACTAACGTGAGTATATAACTGTTTCTCTTTTTGCTACGAGTAAGTGGACCCACAATATCCACCGCTACTCGTTCGAAGGGTGTGCCCAAGATTGGCATTTCTCCCAGAGTGGCTGGGGCCGTCCAGTGTTTCGGCGCTGTCCTCTGGCACTGCGGGCATGATTTCACATATCTCTGGATATCGGCGTTGATACCTGGCCAATAATAATGACATGAAATACGCTGAATCGTGGCACTTATGCCCATGTGGCCACTAAACGGAAGGGCATGGCCCATTTCTAGGACCTGGGCTCGGTATGCTGATGGAACCACAAGTTGCCCATGTTCCTGTCCTCCATTTCCTGCTTTCCGATGCAACAGCCCATTTTTCTTGTAGAAGTCTCCCTTTTGGAGAGGAGTGTGCGCTCTCGGTAGTTTTTTGTAGCAGGGTGCTAGAGATTGATCCTCCGTTTGTGCCTTTTTTAATTCCTCAGGAAGGATGTTGGGTGGGGATTCCAACTCCGTATTCCGTTTGGCCTGTCCTCTAGTGGTGACAGCCGCCACAACCAGAGGGTGAATGGGTTCTCCCAAGAACACATACCTACACCCTAAGATCAAGGGATAAATAGGGTCGTCCAAGATCGCTGCACGGATTTCCCCAGTCACATATTTTGATTTGACCTTAATCTTGGCTATGGCCAAACGCATAGGTGCTGCACTTTTAGTAGGTCCTTGTATTTCTATAGTGTCTTCTGTCATCTGGTCAGGCTTGACTAGGGATGCACAGACAACTGCGTCGAATGCAAGGCCTGTATCATAAAGGCAGGTCACCTCTTGGTCATTTACGAGGACTGTCTCAACGACCGGGGGATGTCGGGGTTTGTCCAGAGGTTCTTCCGGTCCATTTCCCCTTGCGGCACTTTTACGTAAGCAGGCAGCATGATGAGGTGGGTTTTTCCGGTTGCACTCCTGCGTATTGTGGGTGATGGTTCTACAGTGCTTACACCATTTTTCCCCTTGCCTCTGCTGCTGGAAATTAGATCTCTGAGTAGTCTTGTAGTCTGGCTTGTCATGCTTTTTGCAGTTAGTATACGGTGGTTTCACTTGGGGGTCCATGTGTGACTGAGCTGTCTGTCTAGGTACGTAATCTGGTTGTTTCCGTCTGGGTGGTGGATTCTCTGATAGTGCTGCCTGATATCGTTCCGCTAACTGGACTATGGATTCTAAAGTGCTGGCCCCATTCTCTGTCAGGAATCTTCTCATGTCGGAAGTCATGGTGTCCTTCAGTTGTTCGATCATGACCATTTCCTTCAGGCCTTCCCAATCATGAGTAAAATTCCCTAGGGCACCCCACTTCTCCACGTAGGAATCCAGTCTCGCAGCAAACTGAGCAAAGTTCTCTCCGACTTCCCTCCTAGAGTTACGGAACCTCTTCCTATAGGCGTCAGCATGTAGCTCATAACGAACCAATAGTGCCTTTTTCAAAGAGTCGTAGTCATCCTGTAAACCTGGAGGAAGCTTGCTATACACGTCATAAGCAGTTCCTCTAAGCCCTTGCGACAGTTTCAGGTTCCATTTGCTCTTCTCCAAACCAAACGTGGTGGCAAACTTCTCAAATTTGTCGAGATACCTATCGATCGAGTCGGCTTGTTCCGAGAAAGCTTCAAATGGAAACGTCAAAGGTCCCAAAGTTGACATGAGTGAGGATGGCAAAGGTCCGGTGCCCCCTGCGTGCAAGGAAGGCATATCATCTGACCGTGGCGATAGGTTGCCTGAGGAGGTAGATGCGGTCGCACCGGCTACTGGTTCAACTCTTTGAGCTTGTCCCTGCATCTCTAACTGCTTCATCTTCAATGCATGCTCGCGTTCATCTCTCTCGCTTCTTTCTCTAGCGTCTACAGCTTTTATCCTCTCATCTATTTCTGCTAACTTTATTCGCTCTTCTCTTTCAGCTTTCGCTGTTTCTCGAGCGTAATACTTATCAGTCTCGACACTGACATAATTTGCAAGGTCCACCCCACTATAACCTAGATCTCGACCGGCCTCCCCTAGTGCTGCCTTAAGCTTAACTATTTCAGCCATCTTTTGCAGTTAAAGTCCACACTGAGTAAGCTAGTGCTACCTTCCAATAGTATTTCTAGCAACAAGTAAATACTAATTATTTATCCGACTGCTGTAGAATGAAATTACTACAGTTATGGAGACTTAAGGTCTGTAATTCAATGAAATACAAAATCAAGAACTAACTTAATTAAACACAACATATATAAAGGGATTCACCAATCAATGCCTGAATTTCTAGAAAAAATGTTTTCTGTCTTTCTAGAGCTCACTGTGTGAAAATACATGTGTTAAAATGGTATACTGTAATGACTGAATGGATGATACTATCCCAGAGGTATGATAAAATACATAAGTTCAAATCCCGGACCGAGACACCAGTGTCACGTAGCGTTTAAAGGATAAGAGAATTATTTAGAGGAAATAATAGATCTGATGTGGAAGATTTGGCTCAAGGAATCCCTGCTGGGTTTTCCCACTTCCGAAGGGTGACGAAGAGGGTAAATTCTCCTAACTCGACAGGTCTGGAAAAGATTGTAAGGAGATATTTGGTCTCTCGCTACCGTCGTCCCCTTCTCAGTTATCTATTATTATTATTCTTTAAATTATATTATATTTTACGAGCCCCCCCTCCCTTATAAAGGAAGATAAACATAGACAATATTCAACATCTAATGGAAGGAACAAAGCGTGGGGTACAGTATATACACCCAATTGGTTTATTGCAATAAAGTGAATAGATGGTGAATGATAGTATTGTCGATGGAATTAGTGTCTGCTGTATGTATTATGTGTCTCACACTTCACGTGTTTTTCATCATGGATGACTAAACTTTGTGGCATTGATTAGGTGAGTTTCCTTTGTCGTGGACTTAGCTTTTCAGCCCCCGGCTGATAGTGAAGTGTGGTTAGTTCTCCGGTCTCCTGACGTTGCCCCGGTAGGTCTTGAATGGTTCGGATTTGCCTTCTCTGTGCTCGACTCCGTATTCTGCGCTGAGATTGGACTGTCGTGCAAGGCTCCACCATAGACTACTCAAAGATGGACGCTAACCCGCAATTAGACACGTGGCTTCAGTGCTTTTAATGCGAGAATTCGCCGATAATTGGGTTAGACCTAGCTGTCTCAAGGGTTCCGGGCAAGTGAAGATTGCCCGTGTTTGGCGCACTTTTAGCGGGACATTTCCGCTTGGACACGTGATCCATAGCGTGCATCATGTGACATTAGCGTCAAATAAACGCTCCAATCAATAGCGTTAAAAGTCACGTGGGGTCTTCCTAAAGTGGCATAAACTGGTTTTATCAGCTTAAGCAGTCTTAAATTAAAACAGGTTCCTAGCTACCGAGGTCATTGGTCAACAATGACGTCGTATCTAAAAATAGCGAGGAGAAAATACTGAATACTAGGAGAATTTCCGCAAGTGACAATTCCCGGGACTTTGCGATCATGCATTGAGGATGAGAAAAAAACGATGTCACGTAAATAATAAAAAAATGAAGAGAAGATGATGCAACTAAAGGGTACAAACAATGTTAAGACGCAAACAAGACATTTTCACAATTAAAAATGAATTTATGAACTAAATAAAACAAGCGGAAGTGTTACAAGCCAAATGAAGGGTCAAGGTCTGACCCGAGGTCAACTTAATATTCAAAGTACAGAAAAAAAATGACTGCAAAAAATGATGACATCACAGGACTCATAACGGACGAACATTTAACAATCATAAAATAAATTATAGTGAGAGTAGTCTGGACGAAATAGTTAACGAACATGATACAAAACTGAATAAAATTGTTAACTGAGTACGAATAAGATACACCAGTTATCTACGGAACGGTACAGCTAACACAAATCGTCAAACGACAGCAGATTTGGACAGATAGTCCAATGGCAAACCTCAATGGGGCTTCCAAAAGTGCAATCGTTTAACTGCCTTAAGAAACGACCGAAATCAATTCAGGCATCGTGAGAGCCACAGAATCTAATTTCGGTTCATCCTCCCTACCTCCCACGAATTAACAACACATTAAGACAACAAAAAGTACATTAAACATAGGTAAAAACATGCCGATGTAGGCAGAGGGCATGGACTCAGTTAGCACTGTTTGCAATAACAACAGTTAAACACCTAGACTTATCTTTTCCGTTGCTTAGATCAGTGCTAGAGGTCGTCAACAGCTAGGCCTGTGCCTTTGACTGTCTGCTCCTGATGGGCAGGCAACGGTAGTCCATCTTGTGCATCTTGATCAATTTGAAGCGAACTAGAGAGGCGTTGAAAAGATGTCTTCTTCACTGCGACAATGCAACAGTGACGTCATGTTGCTATTCATGATCACGTGCGTCACGTCAGCTTCGTAATGGTCATGTGATCGAAACTTGATCGTAAATATTTCATTCGAAAGTCATGAAAAATTTTTTGGTTTTTGGTTGTTTTTCGTCCCCACATACCGGGCACCACTGTTACAAGGTGGTTTGCTCTGAACAATGTTCCATGTGATATGAATAAAAACAATTATAAATTTCTGGCCATTGTTTTTTCTTTGATATGTTAGTTTTTTTTATTCATTGATAGTGCATCGTGCCTTCGATGGAAGATTAAGCGAATGCGGGGGTGGAAGATTCCGAACAATACTTGAACCTTGGAATACGATGGATTTGATAAGTCATTTCATTGAGTCCATACATTTAATTCACAGTTGTACACACAGGATGATCATTTCAAATAGGAACAGAACATAAGTCCTTATAAGTCATGCATAAATTAATCAATAACGTAGACTGCTGGTTTACGTGTCAATGTCCGTTTAAGGATACAATGCAGTATTGTCGTCAGAACATCACAGCTATATGCACGAGCAGATAGACATGGCTACCTGCCGACAGTGAGACTGCGAGTCTGAATATTTCATATGAATTTGACGATTATTCTTCTCCTTCTGAGAATTCTAGTTAAATACTAACCTCCATAAATTTCCCTCTCATATAGAGTTCTAGGACTGACCCTGGTCCATCAAAAAATGCATATATATGGCTATATCATGCCATTGAATGGGAAGGTTAAAAAAACGCAGCTATTCAGCTTGGCGGTCAAGTAACAAAGGGTAGCGTTTCTTAGTTACCGACTGTGACCCAAACAACGCTATACACGTCATAATCGATCGTGTATGGAGCGTTCAATAATTGAAACATCTATCGCAATATATTAAATGCCTTAACCTTTACAATTGCACGTCTGATAACCTTTAGCAGACGGCGTTAATATCATATACCGTAACAGTTGTGCTTGTGACACTGAGTTTTGCTTGTTTTTACTTTTATTGCGCATAATTTATGTTGGAAGCATTCGTGTTATTGTTATTGTTGGACCGAATCGACATCATTGCACACCTGGTAAACCCATAGGTGCTCAGTTTCCCACAGCATACGTCGGAAAGTGTGAATGCTAACGATTCCTGCAGCTCGCTTGTTGTATACACGACGGATGCATCCTCTCATTCGTTCATCTCTGCCAGCCTAACATTTGATGTCAAATTCCAACATTGTTAACCTTGATGATTCATCTATTGCAGTGTCATTCTCAAACAAATGATCATTAATCGTTCTCAGTATCTCTCCCTTATCCATATCCAGTGTCCCCACTGTTTTGCTCTTGATGCTAGCCTGTCAGCGTGCCCCTGCATGACCAGGACAGTAGATCCACACCAGCTCCTGACGATTCAAAGCTTCTATGAATATTTTCCACTCATGCCAACCATTTGAATTTTTCGAAGCATGGACTGAGAGTCGGACACAATGATTGCCTTTATTAATGGAGTTTAAGTTAGCCAGCTTAAGGCTGCAGTAGCTGCATCTACCTCCATTCTCATATTCCGTGATGGAAGTTGTTATCTTGTGAACCCCGCTATGTTCTGCGACGATTCTGCCCTTCACCATAGCTGAGAAGCCCCAACCTGATTTCTCACCACGGATCACAGACCAGTCTGTATACACATTGACATCATTATCCCCAAAATTAAGACACGTGAATGTAGAAGGAGAGATAGGGGAAAGAAGCATTTGTGACTTCTCTTGAACTAATATGTAGCGAAATATTATGTTTCCAGGACAGCTAGCTGTTTGTAAATAATAGTTTCTTAAATACACAATGATAGCCTTATTTCTGCCACTAACTTTGAAGTTAAATGTCACATTACATACCCGTAAATTACACTGGACAACAAATTTTGACTTTTTGTGTGTATCTTAGATTAAACCAAGTTACCTTTATGTTGTTTGGGCTTCTGAATATGAAAATGGCCGTTAAAACACCAGATTAGCTCTAGTTTTTTAAAACATGTTTTACACATTTGCATATATACTAATAATGCGCATAGCGGAAATGATTCACAGAGACGCCTTTTTGCCTGTCGCTTGTAATGAGTTTCTGGAACATCTCTCACAAGGGTCCAACAATAGTCTCCTAGCATTGCTGCATTCCATTTCCCTTGGTACCTTTTTTCGAGGGTAGTAATGTCCTGAAGAAATCGTTCCCCATGCTCGTCACTGACAGCACCGCAGTTAGCAGGGAAGAAATCCAGATGAGAATGTAAAAAGTGTAATTTCAAAGACATGTTGCACCCTAGTCTCTCGTAGCGCTGCAAGAGGGTTTCTACAAGCTCCTGGTAATTGTCAGCCTTATTGTTTCCTAGAAAGTTTGTGGCCACTTGCTGGAAAACATTCTAAGCTAACTTTTCAGCACCTGTGAGGATATCATCAAAACGCTGATCTCGGAAGAGCTGACGTATCTGTGGACCGACAAATACACCTTCCTTGATTTTGGTCTCACTAGGTCTTGGAAATTTATCACGAAGGTATAAAAATGCTGCCCCATTTCGATCCATGGCCTTTACAAAATTCTTCATTAGTCCAAGTTTGATGTGGAGAGGAGAGAGCAAGATCTTGTGGGATTCTACAAGTGGTTCGCTAAGTACATTCGTTTTAACGGTAAGCCACCAATGTTGCAGGTATAAGTCCACAGTCGTTGCTAGTGTGTAGCCATATAAAGTCCCACCTATATAGACACCAGGCAGGTTATAGGCTGGAGTGTGAGGTGTCTTGTCTGGTTTATGGGTGCTGGCTGTGAGTGTAGGTGATGTGGTTTCACAGGTTCACAACACATGTGGTTTGACATGAAAAGTCATAGAAGGGTGTACACTGCTATTGACGTTTTCCATCGTTTATTTTCTGACGCCACAAGACAGGTACTGTACATCGATTTTACATAAGTCATAGTCACTGTAGTACATGGTAATGTGCATACATAAAGTTGTTCAATGGATCTTGCAAATCCTATGAGCTGATATATATATATATTCCAGCTTACAACAGCATCAGCTTCATATCATAATGTACATAAGTCTAGCAAACTCCTCTCTGATGCTATCCGATCAGATATGTAAATGAGTTCACCACTGAACGCACGGGAATGGCGTTTCAAGAGTACAGGTCAGATTGACCTTTGTAGATTTTCTAAGTCTAACCTCGCTGTAGATACCGTCGCTAGCATTGCGAAGTTCAAAGAGCATAGAAACTGTTCTCTGGGCCTAGCATGACCCGTATACATCTAAATCTCAGGTATGAAGATACCTGGGGTGTAATCTCTAGTAGAAGAACCTCTCCTTCCTGTAACTGGTAACTGAGCAGAGAACGACCAATGTCAAACATCAAATAGATTACAGATTTGAACATAAGGAGGGTATTACCTTGCTTCGAAATCACATCACAACACATACGCCTCCAGGCATTTTTCGAATCATATAGGGAAAGACCTCGTTAGCTAAACTAACTCACAGGAGGACTACCAATTCCCTATCAAAAGATCACAGACGCAGGATGCGTCCTCTCTGCTCAAAACATCTTGTCGAATCCCCTGACCGGAAGATTTCTCCAACTCACTTAAAGTTCAGACATGCGCAGAACGCAAACACCTGAGTAACCCTCACACGGGACGATGTAGGAGACATTCCAGACAAAGATATAACGAAATCACGCCTTATATCTTCTTCTTCTTCCGTCCTTAGCCACCGACCGTCAAAGCAGTCAGTGGCCATTACGCCTAGTGGCGTCTTAGGGCAACAGCAGATAGGTTTTCTTAGCCATTGTTTCCCATCACGCCTATTGGCGTCTTTAGGGCAACGGCAAATCAATCCATTTGCTGTTGTTTCCGTAATCGAAGTGACTGGCAAAAGGGTGATCAGCCCGTTGGTACGCCTTATATGGGCAGGGAATAAAACATCAACTCTGGTTTCAATCATTCCAAGAAACAGTTGACCGATGCTACCATATAAGGAGAATGGCCTGACATCGATCGAAAAAAATGGACCGGCGAGTCAGGACACAAGAGAAGGTAACCACCATTGAAAATGTAATCACAGTCAAACAAGGGTTATTTACCTTCGACCAAGAAAAAATTACAGTGTACAATTCAGGCAAGTTAATTATACAAAGTCTTAGAAAAATTCTGTGCGTAACAGATACACTTGTGGGACCCAAAGATGCAGCAATAGAGAATGCAGTCACCGACCCATAGCTTGACTGCTTGCGTCAGGGTCAGCGAACCAGAGCTGACCAAGACCCTACTCCACCTCCACATGGTGGTCCTGGAAACAGGCTGCGTCACTGCAGTCTGGCTGAAAAAGTAGGGATCGAAGAGGGAAGGCAAACCCGGTCCCAAAAAATGCCATGCTGAAGTCGGATGTGTGTAGCAAAGTTGATTTTGCTGGGGAGGTTATGATGATATCCTAAAAAAGAATGAAAATGTGTTTGCTATAACCGTGTGAGGTCAAGCACATGTAGGTCTCTGACTTTATAGATGAAGATGATGAATTATGTACAGAGAACCTAACGCTACCTCCCTAGGTCTCACACGGTCAATCTTCTGGCTCTAGTGTATGGTGTATGGTGTACCTAGTGTCTAGGGGAGAAATGAATGATAGTACACAACAATCAAACACTTTAAGTTTCTATTTAAGAAGTTAATAACTAGCAGTTAAGTTTTTCTTTGAATAAATATTTACAATTTATTTTGCCTGTCCATTCATAGCTTGTGGACAGGTCTTTGAAAATAAAGACAAGATAGTTTACAGAAAAGGAACAATTAAAAATTGTTGGGACAATCTGCCCAATAACTAAAAGTTATTATGTATTATAAATGTTCTTCCTGTGTGGAATATTAAATTAGTTCACTTTAGTTATCTAATTTATAAATGTCCTTCCTGGATGAAATATTACAGAGTTCACTTTAGTTATCTACCGGGAGAGTCACTGTATATGAGGGCTGTAGTTCCTCATACCCCCATAAAATTCCTGTGTAATATTTTGAAACGCAAGAAAATGTCAGAGATGACCCAGAGATTTTACTCTTCACCTGAGAGTCCTTGTTGTAAGATAATACGATGGGTAGTTGCAGAAATTTTAAGTACAACAATCGCCAAAGCTCCTACTGGATATTCAACAGCATATAAGTCTGGTTGGAGACTGGTTGGCGTTTATAAGCACTCAGCAGGTTTCCTGTAACTTTGTAGTTGGACCAAACATATTAAATTTCATAAAATATCCTTACCACAATCAAGAAATATATAAACAAATGACGCTGATTTGGTGAAGAAATGGCCTCAGCTTCCTCCGAACTGCACAGACTGTGAATTTATTCTTTATTTAAGTTTAAAATGAACACAGCTGTTTTTCAGCGTATCTGTATACAAATATTAGTTCAACTGGCCATGAATAGTCAAAGCCTTTTGCTAATATCTACCAGCACTAGCCAATCGTAACGTTCTACTACTTGAATTCAAATGCAGTTTGAATGAAAAACCAAAAACAATTTTGAATAACTGGTGGTCGATTGGCCCGTCTGCTCTAGTCATGCCCAATACAAAAGATATCACGTTAGGATTACATTTCTCCTACCGTTCCCCTTTCCCATTCATACTCTGTTCACCCCAAGCAAATTTGAATGTACCTCCCTGCCTCTTTTTCCAGCTCGCGTCCCCCTAACGTTACCAAAAAAACATGAGCAGGAACGCCAGTGTGTCTGGTCGTGTGTTCTTAGATATTAGTATTTCTTCAATAACTTCTCTAATACTGGGACTATCATATATTTTAAAGTACATTCTTACTCAGCTAACTTTACGTCATACTACCATATAATTCTTATGGGGAACTTCATAATGGTTTAAAATTTCCAATTTATGTCATCGTCCATCGTCATATAAAATTTTACACAAGTCCGCCATCTTTCCTCTCCTTCATCTTGCGAGCATGTATTTTTCAAATAACTACTTGTTTTAGTTACATCAGAAATGCTACCACTAGGAGGAAATAAAATTGTCTGCGTGGTTATGCCTTGGCTGGCTTTTCCGCAGTGTGAATATATGCGTTGCAGACTGTGTCATCGAAGCGGGGTGTAGACGGGGCGGGTTAATAATTTGCGTTACTAGTTAGCATTGTATCGTGTAATATTACCAAAAAATGTAAGGATTACTACGGATTTTGCTACAAAGTTGACAGAAAGTGTTACTTCAGATAGCTATATTGCGGCATGCTTCCGCCAATAGTTAATTGTAAGGCTAGACTACCAAGTGTAATCAGCAGATTGGGCAAAAGTTAAATATTAGTAGTGTTTGTCGAAAACGAAACTAAAGCGTGTCAGACTTTTTCCGTGAAATCGTTCTATAGGCTTAGCACTGTGCAAAAGGCAGCGCTGCTGGCTTCGAAGATGCCAACCGTCAGACACATGCGGGCTAATGTATTTATTACCGTTTTATGCCTAAATCGTATTGAATTGAGCGTTTATTCTCGCATATTTTGCTACAGAGGGAATATTCGGATAGGTCACAGGCCGCTTTCTCTACTTAGAAATACCATGTCCAATTGGAGGAGTCATGCAAAAGTAACAATCATTAAGATGGTTTGTCGGTTCCCTCCACACCATTGGAACTGCAAAACGCATCGATCGTCCTTTTCGGTTCAACCAGCAGCGCAGATTTGTTGCACAGGATTGACAAAATATGTGTGGGGCCCAATACCGGTCCTGGTCACCGATCTCACAACCAAAATAAAGGCTGTAAGTTTTCTTTATCATCGGTGTAATGGGTCGCCTTTGTGATAGCAAAGTTATTTGTCCGGAAATATAGCAAAAATAATCCGCACTGTTCACACATTCTCGAGGCATCTTGAACGACACGTCTGCACTCACAGAATCCACAACACAAATGATGACAAGGAGGAAATGTGGTTGCAATAACTGCTACAGATTGCGTCATTCAATTGGGGCTCAGGGCTATCCGTCTTGTGGCGAATCACGCTTCAGGGCTATAGAAAAGAGAAGGACTGGGTCATTCGCGTCGGGAAGGTGAAGCCACCAGCCTACTGACCCCTCTCACACCTCCCCCCGCCCGATCTTGAAAACTAGAGCTAATTCGCGATTTTTAAGTTCATATTCGTGATCAGCTTGTCCAAATTAGTTAAAAATAGCTACTTTTGTCTCGGATACATTTTGGCTGTTGTCTAGTGTTATCAAATACACATGAACTTTCTCGAGATAGTGCGTTTTTCAACATCTATATTTGTGTGTATGTGTTTTTTTTTTTTTTTAAAGCGTATCATCTGTGCTTTCTTCTTCTAAATTTAGAGTAGCAACGCTGCCCATGACACAAGACAAAACAAAAATATATGGGTGAACTTTCAAACAAACGTTAAATTCACATTTGTTGTTTGTTTGTGTATGATAGAAAATCAAGTTCAAAGAATTCTATGCAAAACAAATAGAGTAATACGAAAGAATTATACGTCGGGTCGTAGTATTTAAAATAAACTGTACTCGAAAAATGTATGTCGTGCAACATACTAACGGGTTGTATTACCGGTCGCTTGTTCGCAAATACTGGACAATAAATTAATTATAGCCTTTTGTTTTTAGCAGTTTTATTCTTTATTTTTACTTTATTAACATCACAACTACTAAAAGAACTGGTCCCAAATACAGTTATATACTTTGTACTTTTTCTTCTTTCTTTTTTGATCCTTAGCCGCTGACTGTCAAAGCAGTCAGTGGCCATTATGAAAATACAGCGGGCTGGCCAGTAGAGAATGATATGGACTACGATTTCCTTTGTCGTTCGCCATGTTTGATACTAGCTGCTTCTGTCATCTTCTTCTTCTTTGATCCCTAGCCGTCGACTGTCAAAGCAGACAAGTGGCCATCACGCCTGGTGGCGTCTGGTAGGGCAGCAACAAACTGTTTCCACTTTGCTCGGTCGGCGGCCATCCTTCGTAAAGGCTGTTCTCGCTTTATTCATTCTGTTGTTGATGTCTTTGCTTGTTCCGCCGTCAGGTGTTACTATTCATTCTAGGTATGTAAATGTGTCTGTCTGTTCCAGCTGCTGGTTCCTTATTGTAATGGGCTCAGGATTACCCACACTGAGTGTCATGACCTCTGTCATCTTTAGATTGATGTTCAAACCCACCTGCTGGCTATACTTACTCAGTCTATCGGCTTTTTCTTGGATGTGTTGATGTGAATGTGCGAGTAGTGGAATGTCATCCTCATTTTCCAGATCTACCAGTGTAGAAAACGTCCGTCTTATTCTTCTTGGACTGCCCTCTGTTGTCTGGCGCATCACCCAGTCTGTGAAGGTCAAAAATAAAGTAGTTGATAAGGGGCATCCCTGTACTACTCCTGTCTTCACCTCAAAAGTTAGATTGCTCTGCCGAACACTACATGTAAAGTTGACAAAGAGACTTTTTACAATGGAAACAATGCATCTGAGAATTCCATAAGCCCACAGTATTTTTTACAGGCTGTCCCTATGTATGCTGTCAAAAGCCTTTTCAAAATCAACAAAATTAATTTATAGCTGTCTGTGCCATTCTGAGCACTGCTCTATAATGTTCCGAGGGTGAATGTGTGGTCTGCACATCTTCTGTTCTTTCTGAATCCAGCTTGTTCTTTAGTCAGTTTATGGTCTACTGCTTTTGAAATTCTCTGGATAATTATCCTGCCTAGTATTTTTCTGGGAACTGAGAGGAGAGTAACTCCTCTCCAGTTGTTGCAGTCATCAAGGTCGCTCTTCTTAGGCAATTTGACAATTATTCCTTTATTCCACTCCAGTGGTGTTGTCTCTGTTTTCCAGACTTGTGAAAATATTTGTTCTATTAGTTTTACTGCTAGTTCAGGATCTGTCTTAAATAACTCAGCATTTAAATTGTCGTGACCATGAGCTTTTCCATTAATCCTTTGATAGGATCCCGTTACGTGCCCATATTATGCATATTGGGAATATGGTGTTAGGCCCATATTTTCTCGACCATCTTCACACAATGGGTGATGTGGTCGGCATCACGCCGGCGCCTTAACCTTCCCAGAGTTTCTCTGGTACCCAATTCATGAGGCTGGGTTAACCTCGGAGCCGTTTGCGGTCTAAAAAATCTCATCTCAACTGGGGATCGAACCATGGACCACCGAGCTAGGAAGCCAGTGCACTAACCACTGCACTACCGAGAATCAAAACCCTTTGATAGCTGTGATGATTTCTTCCTTTCGTGGAATATCTGTATTTACGTCTAGATCATTTTCATCCTCTTGTAGTTCCTTATTCAGTGTTTCTATGAGGTGCTTTGCCAATCTTGTTTCCTGCCCCTGTGCTGTGGTGATGAGATTTCCTTGCTTGTCTCTTACTAACGCAATATTGTTTGCACCCCGTTTTCCGCTGATGGTTTTAGTTATTTTATATTCAGGACGAACGAGGAAGAAGAAGATATACGTGCTTTGTTCGTTTCTCAGTGCTGCCCTTCTGCCTGTCTTGCAAGATCGTCTAGGAATTTCCTTTTGTTGGCTCGGGTTTGACATTTTACTTCCGCGTCCAGCTGACTGCACTGCTCGTTATATATTAACACTAAAATTGCCTTAGCGACTTTGGTTAAGCATTCATAAGGCGAACGTGTCGCACCTGCCTAGATGGTAAAGAGACGGATTTTGTGTGCACACGCGACGGATAAAGATACTAGTGGCCTGAAGTCGAAGCTAAAAACCATCATCAGACGGGGTTTTAAGACGAGGGACCAACTTCGTAGACACTCCCTGAAACATCTGGGAACGTGCTGCACCCTACAACCTTGACCAGTGACGAGCGGGATCAGCGATCCAGTCTACCAAGAACCAAACCATTAGAAGGAGCAGAACCGTCACTAACAGCTAAGTAACACATAAATGCTGCCAAGTGACCTCCTATACAAACCACCATTACATCACAATGGTGATGATAATTTTTTTCTGAAAAAAAATCATAAATTCTTTTTAAAACCTTGTTAAAACCTAAATGATTATTAAGTTTGTTATTTGTAAATATACAAATTTAACTTCGATTTAATCATTTTGAATGTACTGCATGCTTGTCTCAGTCAATTTACTAAATACACTCTAAAAAGAGCTTTACCAGAATAATAAGAATTGTCACAGAGAGTTTATGATCAATAAATTTTCTATACTCTTTTTTTTTCTACCCGTGTCCTCTATTTTATTATCACTCTTTACCCTTTTCCTGTATTTTTCGCATTCGTTCGTTTGCGAAAAATATTTTCTTTCCCATTCTCACTTTACCGTTTTTCTTTCTCATACTGATATGCATTCTATTACGCAGATGTCAGTGCTGCAGGACGATAGAACGTGTGAATACTCGTCTAGGCAGACAGAGATAGCAGACATGCGTCTATACTTTTCTCATGTCACGGGCGTTTCGTCAGGCTAGTTCCCGGTTAGGTGTGGAAACTGTCATCTAATGAAACATACCGTCTAGCATTTTCACCTGACACTTACGTTTCTCTCGGAGTGAAGTGTGATATGACACTCACGCAGCGCTCTGGAATGAGACATATAGTCTGGGTTTTTCCATGACACTCACGCTCCACGGCCAGTTTTTGACGTAAGGTGTGAAGACGCACGTTTGGCAGTTATGAGCAGCGTCTAAGTAGCGTAAGTGTTAAGAGCAGGGGAGACGATTTCGGGGTCTCGCAATAGCGTGCAACCTTTGTCTGGTTTAAGATATTAACCAGAGTTTTAAACTTGATTTCACTCATTCTCCATTTGCAGTAGACGTGGTCACTTCGTTCTAGAAACTTAAACTTATAAGTGAACCTCTTAGTTTCGTTGTGATACCGTAGTTCTGTGTTGAGGTAAATATTATATATTAAATATCTAGTATTTTGTGAAGTGTTTTAAGTGTTAAATCTCCTATTTCATTTTCACTAGTTCTTTTGTGCAGAGAGAATTAAAATATAGTCTGTATTATTTTCTAGTGACGTGTTTCAGTGGAAAGCAGAATAAATTATATTTCTAGCTTAAAATCATGCAGCTATAAATGAATTTGATTTTACTGCTAAATAATCAGACGGGAATATATTTTAAAATTAACTTATAACTGAAATGCTACATCAGTGAGTATTGACGGGATACGTATGTATTACTAATTCATGATGATTGATTTTATGTATATAACTTATTTTACGGGAAGTTTTAAATGATAAGTCAAGCTGTAGGCTTGCAGTTTAAAAATGTAAGTTATAACGAGTACCTAGTATGTATAATTATTTTATATGTGTTTTTTCCTTTATTCAGTGAATTCTGGGGTTAACCCAAACTTTGCCAGCGTTAAGTACTGATGAGTGATATCTGTGAAGAACTAAAACATTTTCCTTAAAAGCCTTGGTGCATAATCTTTACTAGTACTTTAAAGGTTAAATGAAGTAATAGGCCTATCGCACCATATTTAATTCTTCCTGAGAAACAACTCAAGTACATTTTTTAGCCTGTGTGTGGCAAGTAACATATTAACGTCAGTAACATTCCGACGGAGTTTTGACTAGTGGTGTGGTGACCGAATAAAGTCCTAACCAGAAAAAAAGACACCGATCTGACATTCCTCATGTCTAGAAACCTAAGCTATTGACACTGTGCTCGTTGTTAATGTTCGTGCCTGGACAATTTTAATGGGACCTAAACAGACATCCGAAAAATAAGAACACCCAAGGAATCGTTCCCTGAAGCAGAGAATTCAACCCGTCTTTTTGGAACTGTGGATTTCTTGGTCAAAGGCTGCCATTGACGATTCTGTATGTGAATGTCCTAAAGATTGTGTTTCCAGAAGTGGCTATCAAAGCTGTGAGTATGAACAAATGCACGTGATCACGGCTGAATGAATAGAGTGAATGCAGGACTGAGTGATTTCTTTATTGTTGTAATTTGGCACCCATTTTGCTGTCTTAACTTTCTTTATGCAAGTATTGCTAACCTTATTTCCCTTAGAATAGACCAGAGATATCAAGTCTGTCCATAATTCAAAAGGGAAATATTAGACCCAAATCATATGTATATGTGACTCTTTGGGCTATCATCTTTCTCCTAACGGGACTGTGGGCTAAACATCGAGGGAAGATCATAACTGTGGATCTATCATTTCTTGTAGCAATTCCTTGATTCTTATGACTATTTGTATATGCTTGATGTAATATCTTATGTTGTGATAGAAGTTTATTACGATAATTAAAATTTCTCGAGAACTTAATCAGCGCGTTGGTCAGCTCGTTCCACATTATCTGTATAATCATTTGTTATAGTTTTCCCACGTCTGTACCTCTAACCGTCGTCTTGTATGTGCGTGCACGTGAGTGGATAGAACTATATATGTAATATATGTGTTTAGACTGTCTGACTCCTCTAAATCTGTCGTAGAAGATAGGTGAAAGAGAGAAGATTTCTCGATTTCAAAGACAGCCTCTATCACAGTCTTCCATCTCACTCGTGGAAATCTATTTCTGTTATTATCTCTCACTGTGGCTATCACGTATTCTAATCTAATCAGAAGGGACCAACCCAAGTCTTAATTCTCTTATCAAAAATCTACGACAAGAATTACACTGAGTAAATCAGGGTGGGGGCTTGAACGAGCTGAAATTAATACTTGCTTAATTTTCCATAAAAGGCAGCGGATCAGATATAAGTTAACAATTTCCCTGTCCAGCGCAGTATTGTAATTGACTACTGAAATATCATATGAACACCCCCTTGAGATAGAAACATCATTATCCTTTTATCTACAGATCTGCCAAGAGTAATCTTTTGCAAAGGTAGACACTTTTGAAGACCCATATTAGATACTCTTGAGTTTTGGCCGCTGTTGGACCACTAATGCAAAGCAGGGGAGGCAATTCCGTGACAAAATCTTTAATGTTCGTGAAACCTGGCACTAAGTAAGATTCACCAGATTTCCAAATTTGCAATGCGGGACAGGATAACTTGGGCTGCTACATCTAAGCTTTCGAAAGGATGATAAAAGAATACTCATATGCTTGTAGTTGGGTGGGGTAAGAGGGAGAGGAAAGAAAGTACCAAAGTCCGTTGACCAGTTACGCAGTTCACATTTATGACACGTGTAAGAGCAACAATGAAATGTTTATTTTCACATAAAGTTGTTCAGTTAGAAAATAAAATTTTTATAACCATCTCCTATATATAATTCTCTTAGGCGTCCGTCACCGGCGTCCGGCACAAACATTTTATTATTTTTTATTGCATACTTTATTTTTAATGCTTATGATGTCATTTCGGCTGTTCACGAACTCGGCTACTGTACGAGAAGTACAACGTAGTAATCACTTACTGTGTTTCGATCACTACTTTCCTAGCCCAGTCGGGGTTGAGGCCTCAAGACGTGCCTAGTCCACACAGGATGTAGCTGACCCGGCGTTGCCCGGATTTTTCCTAGTAACTGCATTGGAAACTTATGAAATGTCGAAATCAAACTATAATATTTTGATATTAGAGTGAAAATGAATTTTCATTTAAGTTAATGACTACCGCTTTAAGTGACTATCATAGTGCCTTATTTACAGTAATTGCAAATGCAAGCCGCACAAAATACTGGTATTCCTTATGGTTCCACCAGAAGAGTGATTTCACTTTTGCTTTTCAATTTGCTTCCGAGCTTTTCCAAAATACTCTTATTTCTTATGATGGAATCGCAAAAGCAATTTTATTCTGCTTCCGAGTTTTAGCAAGAAGCAAATTTATGAGACACATTTTTCTTTTCCGACTTGGCGCACCAAGAAAGAATAGTCCAACTCATCCCTTTTTAACATTCTTAATACTGTTTTTCATAGCACGTTTTTTTCAAACATATATACATTATTGCTTGTTAAAAAAAACATGATTATTATTTTCTGTCATTCATACTTCAAATATGAAAGGCATAGTGATTGTTTTGAGCTGTATTTTTAAAATAAAAGTTTCCCTTTTCGGTGAGACACGACTTATTCAACCTAGACATACGGATAACGCCTGTTATATTAGGACGCATGGCTAAATAAAGAAGATCTTTTGTTTTGGTGTATTGTTTAGCTTTGAGCTAGCTTCTTTTTTTTTAATGACCAAAAATTAAAAAACAAAACTTAAATGTTGCCTTATTTTAGCTAGGTGCACTCGTTTAAGATTGGCACATGTCCAATTATAGAATTCCCTTCGGTCCAGCAATGTGATAAAGACATTTTTCTTAATAAACGATGTTGTGGTCTGATTCAGTCATGAAGATTTTTTTTTTATATATATATAACATTTTGGCTCGTTTTGGCAAGGCGCGTTCCGTTCCACCTTGCCGGTTATATTAGGGCGCATATCCAAATATAAAAGACCTTTAGGTCCGGAGAATTAGTTATGTGTTAGTTATTAAAATTTTCTTTTAAATTAAAAGTGTATGGTTAATAGTTTTGAACTATGTTGTAAAATATGGAAAAGCATGGCAGTTGTCACAAAAACAAAACAGTTTTTACATTTGTATTACTTCCCTTGATTACTCATGAATTTTTATTTCATGATTATAGCCCCTGATCTGTTTTCATTTGTTACGAAAAACTGTAATTACTCATAATGTCATAATTACAATACTAAATTATAAAATAATTACATAGCATACCCCGGCGGTACCCAAAGAGAGTCTCTGCCAAAATTCATCAAGAAATAATGAGGCATGCGGATTTGTAATAAGAACTTAGAAACATACTTTGCCTTATATATATATATATATATATATATATATATATATATATATATATATATATATATATATATATATATATATATATATATATATATATATATATATCTATATATATATATATATATATATATATATATATATCTATATATATATATATATATATATTACACACTATGTGTAACTAGGCTTTTTGATATTGCAAAAATACCTTCCACAGAATAAAAAACAGTTAATATAAATAATTACGTGCTGTGTAGTTCCCCGCGAGTCTCTTATGAGGCAAAGAGAGAATGGGATTACTGCCCTTGTAGTCGTACGATGTGAATAAATATGAGGTTGTGCATGGGTCTGGCAATACCGTCATATAAAACAAACTGTTACAGAAACAATAACATATGAATGCTTCTAACAGGCTTCCTGCAGGGGAGACAATTACAATGATGGCTACATGCTCTATTGGGAGCAAAAAGGAAAATTATGATAATGATAGTTAGTATTTTTTGTTTGATTGTTTGCGAGTTTTACATTCTGGTGGCGAGGTACGGTCCATTCAACCTAGACTTAAGCTCTTTGGTTGTATCAGAGCGCAATTTGCCATTCAAAATAAAGTAAATTTTGTTAACTAATGCGCTGTGTTGATAAACTCTAAGCCTGAAAAGGACTACTAGCATTTATCAGCTAGCAGGAAGTAGCCCTGAAAAGGATTAGTTCTGAAAAGGACTGCTAGCCCGATCAGCGTTTATAGATACTAAGTCCTGAAAAGGACTAACATTATCCATCTGCTAGCATAAACCCTTGAAGAGGACTTGCCCTAAAAAGGACTAGCCAACTACGTTAACACTGCCCGTACTTGCTTAGTGTTCAGTGTACACCGATTGTAGTAGAAAGAAAAGTTAGTAACTATATTACTCAGCTTAGTTGTATTTATGCCATATAACTTCAAACACCTTCAAATAATTCAAAAGGAGGAGGACCTTATCCAGTTCATCAAATCTAACGTAATGACCTTTAGCGTTGTCTTTTTAACTACGTTACCGGTACCCTTGATGCGTTGATTGCAGTACTTCTTCGTTGAATTATAGGAATATTTTCAATCTATATAAATTCTGAAAGACTGAATGCTTGAAGTAAATATAGAGCCGTATTTATGTCGTCTGTAAGCAAAGAACGTACAAACGAACTAATGTTATTTTCAAAGTGTTGAGAATTGGACGCGCATGCCCATCTAAAAGTCTGACCTTCCCTTTTCTCATCAATATGTCTATTTATTCTCACACGCAATTTAAACAGCAATTTCGATGAATGAAACATTTTTAAAATCAGCGTAAGAGCATACTCATATTTACAATATTCAATCATAATCAAGAAATAAAGGATGTTGGAAAACAAGCAACATCATCTTCAAACCATACATAACACAACTGTATGTTAGATCATGGTTTTCAACATAATCAGATGAGGTGCGGGGAGGGGAAACGAACATGATCCGAACCCATGACGTATTCGAAAAGTGTATGATAGTATGAGGAGATACTGAACGTGCTTTCAAGGCCACACGGAAGATTGTTCCAGAGATGACCTGCAGAGTTCTTTTTTTTTTTTTAAAGAGTAAATCAAGCCTCAGCTTGGGCACTTGTAATTTGTTGAAGTGTTGACCAAGTAAGTCTTTTATTATATTTGAATAGCGGCCACAGATAATTTGAAACAGTCTGTCAAGAATAGAAACATAATAGTTTAGCATGGATGTTAAAAAGTCTGTCTAAGAACGGTATGCATGGATTTAGCAATCATATTAATTAAAGTAGGTTGCTACATAAAGCAACACTGCTAAACCCATTAAAGTGTTTTATGCAGTCTTCCAACATGTGCAGCCAAGTTTTCTGGTCGCTACATTCTCTTTAACATGAAGGAGAGTGGGAGAAGAATAAATGGATGAGTATGATATATGTCACATAATTGGGTTCGCTCTCGTTTCCTCTCCGGCAGGATTGTTATTTTAGAGTCATTGTTTGCACTTCTTCTCCGTAATAATTCGTCTTGTCTGTTTACCTGACCACCCCCTCTGAGAGAGTAGACAGGTGATGCAATATTGACCGACAGTCATGTTGGTAAAATTTTCGTGTACCAAACCTTGGCCGCGACAGACTAACACTAAATACGCACAGCAAGTATATTTAGCGCCGATACGGCTATTGTGATTCACTAATTACTGTCGTGCAGAGTCACATCCCAGAATGTTAAAACGAGGGTCGGTGTTTGCACAATGATGGGGAGATAAATTACCCGTCTGCGGACATATTACAGACATGCACCTGAAAGACGGAATGTTGAAACAACTTCCGGACATAAGTGTTACAGAGACATTATTTGTGATAATGTAGGGAGTTGTAGTGCAATCATTACAGCGAATCGATGGATATAACAACTCCTTATACGGAAAATGACCTTTTAAATAACATGCAGAATTTTCCTGTGAGGAAAGTTTTTGAATAG
This sequence comes from Oreohelix idahoensis, assembly GCA_024509875.1. NCBI lineage: Eukaryota > Metazoa > Mollusca > Gastropoda > Stylommatophora > Oreohelicidae > Oreohelix > Oreohelix idahoensis. The sequence goes on along the minus strand of JAMPIV010018779.1, from coordinate 181,137 downwards.
ACGCCATCAAACCACGCATGATTGTAACAATTGGCCAGCATTCGAGATGTAAACATAACAACATTTCTTACTGGAGCCTGGTCTAAGAGTAAAAAACAACGTGCGTGGAACGAGAGTTGTAATATAACCTGACACTTTCGCTGGGGTAAAGACTGTCAAAATTCGCCTCGTCAAGAAAACAACCAGACCTGCAAGAGTTCAGAATAGAATCAGAATCCATTTATCGGACAAGACTTATTTGAGCCTCTTGAGAACTTTACAAGCCCAGGAAAACTCCTACCATTATTAGCAAGAAAAACCGGAATCTGAGGAAACTGAAACACGGAGTTAAAGTGGGAGCTTATTGATAAAGTATCCACCATAATTTCTGCGTGACCAACACCTACTTTCAGACAAAACCCCAGCATAAGGTGTCATGGAGACACCCACGATCCAAGCACTGGCACCAACTTGACATGATTCTCGTCAGAAGGCCACTCCTCAGGTCTGTGCTCTCCACGCGCTCGTACCATAGTGCAGACTGTGACACAGATCACTCCTTGGTTTGCTGCAAAATCAGAGCACAACCAAGAAAACTCTATCGTGTCAGACATGAAGGGAAACCACGCATTGATACCAGCAAGATGTCAGACCCTTTCATGATCGCTCAATTCACTGCGACCTTCAAGAAAGTGCTCAGTAGCCCTCAGCATGGTGATACTATTACAGAGAACTGGGAGCATCTACGGAACACCATTCAAAGTACTGCACTTGCCACCTTTGGTAAGAAAACAGCAAAGTCAAATGACTGGTTTGACGCTTCATCAGATGTGATGGCACCTGTTATTGAAGCTAAGCGCAGTGCTATGAATGAATACAAACGTTCACCGAGTGCCAGAACCCTACAGATCCTGAGGGCTACGAGAAGCAAAGTTCAACAAACTGCTCGACGCTGTGCAAATGACTATTGGCTCCAGCTCAGTGAGAGCATCCAGATCGCAGCGCAAACAGGCAACATTAGACAAATGTATGACGGTATAAAGAAAGCACTTGGCCCCCATAAAAGTAAGACGGCACCGCTAAAAACCATCAGCGGAGAGAAGCTAACTGTTGCACAAGAATTTCTCGTATTCTGTGTACAACATATATTTTTTCTAATGCAAGGGAAATAACCTTGTGAAATTAATAGTCACTTTTTATAGTATGCAGTTGTCTGTTCTTGTTGGCAAAAGGTGGCAGATAAGTTTGTTAAGCGCTCTTAAATCATGTCCATGTATGGATATGACAGGCCGGTTTTCTCAGAAATAGTTGGCAACTTGCTATGCTGTCGAATGGTCTCCTTATAAGGCATTGATTTCGACGTTGTTCTTAGAAAGAGGTTCTATCTTCATTTATTGTGTGAACAGTATTCGTATTGGGCTCTTTACTGCGCATGTCCAAGTTTTAGGTCTTTGTGTTCTCGTTTCCGCCCTGCAGTCGAGAACGGTTCGTTTTGCGAGCAAGACGTCTCTGTGAGAGCGTCTATGCTTATTTTGTTCTGTCAGGAATATGGAGTCCTCTTTATAGATTGCTCGTTTATTTGAGATGACATTTCTCTTGTGATTTAATACGCCTGGAGGCATGTGAGTTATGTGGTGTATTTCCTGAAGACAAGGTAATTGCATTTTTCAGTAACTTTGTAGACATCTTTCGAGATTGACATTTGTTTCGTAGCCTGTCATTGAAGAGTCTTCATTATGAGATGTTTCTCGGCTCACGTATTGCTACGTTGTAACGCATCGGGTTGATGCATGTCCTAAGGACTATTACTTGCTGCCCTGCTACATGATCTAGGTTTGATACCTTTGTTAACTAGAGGATTTTTGAGGACATTATTGATACTTCAGAAGACGTGCCCGTCTTGCTGAAGTCAGTTCAAGGAGAGTGGATTGATCTCCTACACATTGTTATCTCCTGGCTAAGATAGAAAGGGATGGAGAATTTTCCCGACTACATTACAGCCTTATAATGTATTGACATGCATATGATTCATCTCTATTATGATGCCGTCTACCGTCCATTGCTGTACTGACTATCTTGATGTAATAATGACTGTTTGATCGTACCTATGATGTACCTGCTTGTTTATGTCTACACACCTCGTCATTGTGGCGTCTACAATAAATGATCAAAACGTCACGAGGTTTTACAATGTTCATTGACTCCATACGTCGTGATTTGGTGTGACGTTCCTGTTGGAACCGTACTTGTCTGACTGTACATCTACCTCACACACGCATACCAGACCTAAGACACCATAAATCATCACTCAACATTTGGAGTCGCAACATATTTGGTGGCCAGTCCAAAGGCATTCGATAAGCCCACCACGTCTCAACATTGATTTGATTTGGTGAGCATACTCGGGGTCCCTTACCCACTTCAACAAAATCTACACTTCAACATTCTTCAAGACATCAATATACAGAATTTTCAAAGTACCCGGCGTTGCCCGGTAAAATATCGAAATTGCAACTTTTTGCTTGAAGCAAGAAATTTGACAGTACCCGGCGTTGTTAATGATATTGCCGGATAATACAAGTTGCTGCTATGAGTTCTTGAGAAGGCCAAGTACCGTTTGAAGTAATCTACTTTGGATAAGAAGTACAAGTGCCGTAACAACACTACATTCATTATATCAGAAGGCCAAGTACCGATTTCGATTGATTTACCATTGGATAAGAGGGTCAAGTGCCGTAACAACTCAACATACAGTATTTCAGAAGCTCAAGTACCATCGTGTTAGCAGTGGAAGCAGTTCAGATGAGCCATCATCGTTGGAGCTTCACTCTTTAGGACGTTGATTAACATCTGTTTTTCTGCTGTTCTACGATTGGATATCCATAAGTTAAGTGGCTTGTTTGTTCGTAAACCGTGCCCTTATACTTCTGCTGAGTCTTCTGTGTTTCATCTCATTCTTTGTCATATTGTTATATGTTATATGTTTATATGTTATTTGTATATTTATATGTTTATATTTCGCGGGTTTTCGGTTGGGTGGTGTCTCCCTTAGATTGTACCACGTCATAGAGGTTGTCTATCGTGAGCGTTTTCTGTAGGGTGTGCAAATTTCCGATACTGGAATTTGCAAAGCGACTTTAGTTGCTATTTTTGTTAGTTGTGATGACATGTGTTAGTATTGTTTTCGTTATTTTTTCGCACTCTTTAGTTTTGTTTTGATTTGTTTGTATTTGCTAGCCTCCTCTTTTCTATTGTTTGGTTTTATACAACATTTATATTTATACACTGTGTAGACACTGTGGTGTCTTGTATTTGTATCATATTATCGCAGATATCATCACATTTTTTGTGATATTCCTTTAATTTTCGCTTTATTTTTTTTTGATTTCTGCGAATGTTTTCGTATTGTTGCTAAATCTTTGTTATTGTTTACATTGTATTGTTTACATTGTTAATGTTTACATTGTTATTGTTTACATTGTGATTTTGTTTACATAGTCATTGGTTACACTTATAGTAGTTAATTCACATTTGATAATGGATTATGCTGATGCACTACTACTATACTGATGATAAATAAATGATGAATAGTGTCGTGCACTATTGAATGGAAAGTGCACCTAGGATCAAGAGTTGATTGTTGATATTGCAATACAGTTGACATACAAGTTCTCTATAATAGACTTGTTTACCATGGAGATTTGGTTAATGTGTTGTGAGTATACAAGTGCTTAATTTAAGACTTGTTACCACTGAGTTTGAAATAAGTTAGTTAATTATTTCAGGTTTTTGGACTCATATTTTTAGACAACATGTCTACACTTGAATACTTCATTGAACAGGGTAAATCCCTTGGAAAGACTGGTGATAAGTTGGAGGAATATGCTACTGCTCTGTATAATAAGACGCTGAAATCTGAGGAAAAGATTCGGAAAGCAGAAGCTGAGCAAAAAAAGATAGATTCTGAGAATCTGAGACTGCAAATGCAGGCAGATGAAAGGAAATTCCAAATGGAAATGGAAAAACAAAAAAGAGATTCTGAGCAGAAACAAAGAGATTCTGAAGCTGAGGAGAGAAAAATCCAGCTACAATTGGAAGCTGAGAATAAAAGACTAGAGAAAGAGGCTGAGAATAAAAGACTGGAGAAAGAAGCTGAAAATAAAAGACTGGAAATACAAGCTCAATCTGAAGAGAAAAAAATTACAAAGAGAGGCTGAGGAAAGAAGGTTACAGAGAGAGGCTGATGACAGAAAAGCAAAAATGGAGCATGAAGAAAAACTCTTAGCTTTAGAGTTGGAAAAGTTGAAATTGATGAACATGAGTAATGGTAATGATGCAAATAAAGGTTCATCTGGTGATAAGGCTAATGCTAACACTTTTAAGATTAAGCTACCAGCATTTAGTCCTTCCAGTGATGACATAACGTTCTATCTGGACAGATTTGAACAAGCATGTAAAGCTCATAACATAGACAAAGCACAATATGTTTATCAGTTGTCAGGGATACTGACAGGTAAAGCTCTAAGTATGTTAAATATGGTGGATGATCCTGACAAGAACAATTATGAGGTTGTCAGGGCCGCTTTGTTAAAGAAATATCAGCTTAACGAAGATGGCTATCGTCTACAATTTAAAAACATGTTGCCTGAAACTGGAGTTGAATTCTCCGAGTTTATTGCAAGAATACGCATTACTTTTACACGTTGGGTTGAACTGTCTAAGACGGAACATACTTATGAAGCACTTATGGACTTAATACTTAGAGACAAAGTCATGTCTTCTGTCAATGAGTCTTTCCTTGCTTTCCTTCATGAACGTAAACCTAAGACAATAAAAGAAATGGAAGATTTCTGTTGCCAGTATGTAACCGCGCATCCTCACGTAACCATTAGTAACTCAAAAGTGAAAGAAGGTTTGCCATCTGCTTCGGCAGCACCATACGGTCAAAACTTTGGTCGTAAATTCCAACAAAATTTTGATAGAAAGAGTAACAATAATTATTTTCAAAATCATGGGAATCAATTTCATGGTGATTCTTCTTCGAAGAATTGGAGACAAGTTGACAATCCTCGATTCTATCAACCTAATAATTTTAGGCATTTCAGAAGAGGATATGGTAATAGAGGTTATTCCTCGCGAAGACCTCAGAACCAAACAAATAGATGTTCGCATCAATGTGGACATGATGGTAGTCGTGGAAACTGCAATTCGAACCAGGATAACAGTTACAATAGAGACAACAATAACTTCAGAGATAATAATAACTCTGATAACTTCAGAGGTAATAATAGTCGCGGTAGATCTCAACACAAAAAAAGAGATATCAGCAGGCTAACTCTGTACAGCAGGAAACTCAGGGATCCTGTAATCAGGGTGTTGATAATAAAAACTCTGACGCTGTCACTTGTTCTGCTTTTGACTTTGGGAGAGCAAACAAGTGCCCCCAATGCAGTACTTTATTCGAACCGACTACTATAACTACTTTGAGTTGTGGTCACCCTCTTCCCGCTCTTCCTGCTGCAGTTGCGCATGACGGGAGGGGTTCTTTAATCCTACATAAGGGTCTTGTTAATAATACTCCGGTCTCACTACTTTTCGATTCCGGATGCACCACTATTGGTGTTAGACAATCTCTTGTAGATCCATCTTGTGCTACAGGAAAGGTTATCAAATGTGTCACATTTGGTGGCACTCTAGAGAAATATCCTACTGCTGTAATTCACATTGCCACTCCTTTCTTTACTGGAGATGTGCACGCTTGTCTCTTACCTAATCCTATTGCGGACCTTATTATTGGTCGTATCCACGGAGTTAGGGAGTGTACCCCACAGCAGATTGCTGCTTGGGAAGATAATAATATTCAAGCTACCAATGCAGTGGTTACAAGAGCACAAGCTCTACAAACCCCCCAAACTTCATTGGATGGTAATAATGAAGTTCATAGCCAAGATAGTCACTTAGTTATCACTCGTGACTCTTTCATAAAATTGCAAGAAGAAGATCCTTCTCTAAAAAAATTCTTCATTCTTGCGAAGAAAGGTGATCCGAATCAGGATACAAATAGAAAATCTTGGATAGCAATGAAAAACGGCGTACTTGTACGTATGGTACAAGACTCGGCTACATCGGCACATTCGCAAATTCTTGTTCCCAAGAGCATGAGAGTGCAAATATTGCAACATGCTCATGACTCGCAATGTGCTGGACATATGGGTTTTTCCCGTACGAAGTCGAGAGTCCTTGCGGCTTTCTTTTGGCCTTTTGTCAACAAGGACATTCGTATCTATTGCCGATCATGCAAGGTATGTCAGGAGGTCAAATCTAGAGGACCACGACATGCTGCGCCTATCCAGGCTGCTGACATCCCTATTCGGCCGTTTCAAAAAATGGCCATAGATATTATTGGCCCTTTTAAGATCAAGTCGGCCAGAGGACATCAGTTTATCCTTACATGTGTCGATATGTGCACACGTTGGCCAGAGGCTATCCCTCTTAAGAGCATATCTACTACAGATATCGCAGATGCTCTTTGGTTGATATTTTCTCGCTTGGGGTTCCCCAGAGAAATATTGTCAGACCATGGCACTCAACTTATATCCGACACTATGTCACAAGTAATGTCTACCCTACACATTAAAAGATCTCTCAGTAGTATCTATCATCCTATGTGTAATGGGTTAGTTGAGCGTCTCAATAGAACGCTCAAGACTTTACTTGGTAAGATAACTGAGGATCATCCTCAAGATTGGGACAGGGTTTTACCCGCGGCTCTCTTTGCCTATAGAGATGTCCCAAATGAACACACATGATTCTCTCCCTTTGAACTTGTCTTTGGCGCGCGTCCGCGCGGCCCTATGTCTTTATTACACGATCTCATCACTGCCGATGATATTAGTGATGACACTCAATCCTCATATGAGTATGTCATTGCTCTTAGGCAAAAGATCATTGAGGCATGTAAACTAGCAACTGCTTCTTCAGAAATTGCTAAAGAGAAGGAAGGCAGTTTGCTAACAAGAATAGATGTCTACGACAACTTTGTCCAGGTGACAAAGCATTCGTCCTACTCCCCAGTAGAAAAAATAGACTTCTTATTGCATGGAAAGGTCCGTATGCAATAGTCTCGCGAATTTCCGATGTTGACTATGTGGTCGATATTGATGGAAAGCATAAAACTTTCCACATAAACATGCTTTCGGAATTTCACGAACGTCCGGACTATTTGCTGCCTATTTTCCAGGCAACGGATGATTCTCCTGCACCTCATGGTCATTACTCATCCCTGTCTGTCATACAGGATGAGGAATCTATTTTCTGTGATGTCAATCTTCCCCTTCCAGTGGTTCCGCTACATTCCACGGAATCTTGGAAGAACGTTTCTATTTCTCCTAATCTTTCTGTTGAGGAACATCGTCAAGTCTCGTCGATGTTACAAACATTTCAGGATGTTCTCACTGACATCCCTGGACACACAAATGTCATTGAACATGACATAGTTCTTACCGACAATAGTCCTATTAGGGTTAGGCCTTATCCTATCCCTATACACTTTCAGTCGCAAGTGGAAAAGGAATTGGATGAAATGATTCAATTGAACATAATTGAACCATCTACTTCACCATATTCTTCTTCCATGGTTATTGTCCGGAAGAAAGATAAGAACATACGAATTTGCGTTGATTATCGCAAATTAAATCAAGTTACTAAGTTCGATGCTGAACCGATGCCTTTACTAGAAGATCTACTTATTAGACTTTCTAACTCTAGATTCTTCACTAAACTTGACTTGTCTAAAGGTTATTGGCAAGTGCCTTTAGCAGAGCATGCCAAACCTCTTACTGCTTTCTCTACACCTAGGGGTCTATTCCAATGGAATGTTATGCCTTTCGGTCTTATGAACGCCCCTGCTACTTTCGTTCGCATGATGCGTCGAATTCTTTCACATCGTTCAGATGTCATCGCATACTTAGATGATATCTGTCTCTTCAGTGATTCCTGGGAAGATCACTATTTGGGTTTATATGACTTACTGTCCACTCTACGTGAGTATAATTTGACAGCAAAACCTTCTAAAGCTTTTGTTGGTTTTGGTGAAATTTCTTTCCTGGGTCATCGTGTTGGTCATGGTCTCTTAAAGACAGAGGACCACAATACTTCCAAAATACTGAACATCTCTGTACCTAAAACGAAGAAACAAGTTCGTAGTCTCTTAGGTCTAATCCAATTTTATGGGAGATTTATTCCGAATTTATCTTCGATCATGGCACCTCTCTCAACATTGTTGAAGAAAGGTTCGCCTAATCTGGTCCGTTGGTCTCCAGAATGCCAATCTTCCTTAGACCAGATCAAGAAGATATTTTCATCTCCTCCCATCCTAAGATTACCTACTCTTGATAGGACTTTTGTTCTTCGAAGTGATGCTTCATCCACTGGGATTGGAGCAGCACTTATGCAAGAGTATTCAGAAACTCTGCATCCTGTTATGTACATTTCTAGGAAACTAAATGCGGCAGAGAGGAACTACTCGGTTTTAGACCGTGAGTTGTTGGCTATGGTTTGGTCAATTCTCAAACTACAACGATTCCTCCTGGGCGCTCATTTCATATTAGAAACTGATCAAAAAGCTCTTACAGCTATTCAGACTAAGAATTTGAAGAGTTCGAGATCCACTCGATATGCTATTGCTCTTCAACCTTTTCACTTCACGGTGCGAGCTATCCGTGGTTCGGATAATGTGATGGCTGACATTCTGTCTAGATGCCCACATGATTCCAACTGATACTTCTGTCCTATATTTCTACATATATTACAGAGTCATAACACACCGATATTACTACAATACATTAGCACATCTGTTCTCACTTTATGTGAACACATACTATTGTGCATTGTTGTCATCTCCTTCTGTTTCTGTCTTTAAGATAACAGAGGAAGACTGAGTAGTTAATATAAGGGCCGAAAGTTTACTAAACGGCCACAATTGTTAATAATGTATTGTATCTTATGAAGCATATTGGTTGTTAAATAGCATTATATTGTTTGTACTTTCTCAGAATGTCATTGATGATCTGAGGACTTACCTTACTATTGTCAAGCAATGGCGAGTTCTAGATTGTGTACTTACCTTCGGAACGTCAGAGGATATGTCATGGATCGTCATGTACTTTAATTTCATTATGTACTAAGGTTATTACATGTCAAATAATGTGCTATTTGATATTTTCTATCAAATTTGTACATCCATTTTTAAGACAATATTAGAGTATGCTATTTGATGATGACTATAGTAACTTGCATACGTATTTTTGTTTACATGCTAGCGTGATGTGTGTTGGTGACACCCCCCGATATGAATATTTTTTTAGACAGATTTATTTTTCTGTTGAGATATATTCTCACCAGACACTCTATGTGTCAATTTAGCCTCATGTTAGGCAATTTAATTAATTATCCGCGCATAATTTGTGCGTTTTGAGCCGCTTGTCGCTTGCTCTTGGATATTAAAAAAAATAAAAATATGTTCCACATTTTTTTTAATCGGGAGGCGGTGGTGATATGTTGCACAAGAATTTCTCGTATTCTGTGTACAACATATATTTTTTCTAATGCAAGGGAAATAACCTTGTGAAATTAATAGTCACTTTTTATAGTATGCAGTTGTCTGTTCTTGTTGGCAAAAGGTGGCAGATAAGTTTGTTAAGCGCTCTTAAATCATGTCCATGTATGGATATGACAGGCCGGTTTTCTCAGAAATAGTTGGCAACTTGCTATGCTGTCTAATGGTCTCCTTATAAGGCATTGATTTCGACGTTGTTCTTAGAAAGAGGTTCTATCTTCATTTATTGTGTGAACAGTATTCGTATTGGGCTCTTTACTGCGCATGTCCAAGTTTTAAGTCTTTGTGTTCTCGTTTCCGCCCTGCAGTCGAGAACGGTTCGTTTTGCGAGCAAGACGTCTCTGTGAGAGGGTCTATGCTTATTTTGTTCTGTCAGGAATATGGAGTCCTCTTTATAGATTGCTCGTTTATTTGAGATGACATTTCTCTTGTGATTTAATACGCCTGGAGGCATGTGAGTTATGTGGTGTATTTCCTGAAGACAAGGTAATTGCATTTTTCAGTAACTTTGTAGACATCTTTCGAGATTGACATTTGTTTCGTAGCCTGTCATTGAAGAGTCTTCATTATGAGATGTTTCTCGGCTCACGTATTGCTACGTTGTAACGCATCGGGTTGATGCATGTCCTAAGGACTATTACTTGCTGCCCTGCTACATGATCTAGGTTTGATACCTTTGTTAACTAGAGGATTTTTGAGGACATTATTGATACTTCAGAAGACGTGCCCGTCTTGCTGAAGTCAGTTCAAGGAGAGTGGATTGATCTCCTACATATTGTTATCTCCTGGCTAAGATAGAAAGGGATGGAGAATTTTCCCGACTACATTACAGCTTTATAATGTATTGAAATGCATATGATTTATCTCTATTATGATGCCGTCTACCGTCCATTGCTGTACTGACTATCTTGATGTAATAATGACTGTTTGATCGTACCTATGATGTACCTGCTTGTTTATGTCTACACACCTCGTCATTGTGGCGTCTATAATAAATGATCAAAACGTCACGAGGTTTTACAATGTTCATTGACTCCATACATCGTGATTTGGTGTGACGTTCCTGTTGGAACCGTACTTGTCTGACTGTACATCTACCTCACACACGCATACCAGACCTAAGACACCATAAATCATCACTCAACATTTGGAGTCGCAACACTAACCGATAAGGGTAAGCAGATGGAGAGGTGGGTCAAGCACTACTCTGAGCTTTACGCTAGAGACAATACCGTTACGCCTGCAGCCCTTGATGCTGTCAATAGTCTGCCAACTATGGAGGAGCTGGATGCTGAACCAACATTAGAGGAACTCAGTAAGGCCATTGATAGCTTGGCCTCTGGCAAAGCACCAGGCAGTGATGGGATTCCTCCTGATTTAATCAAATGCTGTAAGTGCACGCCATTACATCCCCTGCATAGGATGCTGTGCCAGTGCTGGGAAGAGACAACTATTCCTCAAGACATGCGAGATGCCAAGATTGTAACACTGTATAAAAATAAAGGAGACAAAAGTGATTGCAATAACTACAGAGGCATCTCTCTTCTTAGTATGGTTGGTAAGGTTTTTGCCACAGTCATCTTAATGCGACTACACAAGTTAGCTGAGCGCATATATCCAGAGGCACAGTGTGGATTCCGAGCTGGCAGATCAACAACAAACATGATCTTCTCTCTCCGCCAGCTTCAGGAAAAATCAAGAGAGCAGAAAAGACCATTATATATCGCCTTTATAGACCTCACAAAAGCATTCGACCTGGTTAGTAGGGATGGACTCTTTAAAATCCTCCTGAAAATAGGCTGCCCTTCTAAAATGCTGGAAATGATAAAGTCATTCCATGATGACATGAAGGGAACAGTCCAATATGCTGGAAGCACGTCACAGCCCTTTGATATACGAAGTGGCGTTAAACAAGGCTGTGTTCTGGCTCCGACCCTCTTCGGAATCTTCTTTGCCTTACTCTTGAAACATGCATTCAGAGATGCAACTGAAGGAATATGCCTTCACACTAGGTCAGATGGCCATCTGTTTAATCTTTCAAGGCTGAAGGCAAAAACAAAAATCAGAAGGGTCACTATAAGAGACTTGTTGTTCGCTGATGATGCTGCAGTCGTCACTCAAAGCCAACAGGAACTTCAGAGCTTGATGAATCGCTTCACTAAAGCATGCAAGGACTTTGGCCTCACAATAAGTCTAAAGAAAACGAATGTGCTGAGTCAGGATGTGGGTGCTGTACCAGTTATCACTATCGATAACTATGAATTGGCAGTGGTGCACCACTTCACATACCTAGGGTCTACCATCAATGACAAACTCTCACTGGATACAGAAATCGACAGCCGCATTGGCAAAGCTGCAGCTACCTTTGCCCGCCTCACATCGCGTGTTTGGGGAAACTCTAAACTCACAATGAAGACCAAAGCTGCGGTATATAATGCCTGCGTCACCAGCACACTCCTATATGGCAGCGAGACCTGGACGACCTATGCTAAGCAAGAAAGAACGCTCAATACCTTCCATTTGCGGTGTCTACGCCGCATCCTCGGCATCTCGTGGAAAGATAAAGTGACAAATGTCGAGGTGTTGTCACGTGCTGGCCTTCAAAGTATGTATACGCTGCTTAGACAGCGCAGACTTCGCTTTCTTGGCCATGTTCGCCGCATGGAAGATGGTCGCATCACAAAAGATATCTTCTACGGACAATTAGCAGATGGCAAGAGAACAGTTGGGCGACCACAGCTGAGGTTCAAAGATGCGTGCAAGAGAGATATGAGTGCACTGGACATGAATCCAGTAACATGGGAGGATGAAGCTGCCGATCGCACTAAGTGGCGATGCTATTTACGGCACCACCTCAGATTGGGCGAAGAGAGGCTCACACAAGAAGCAGAGGTGAGGAGAAAACGTCGAAAGGAGCACCAGGAAAATAAGCAGTTGAGGGCTGTCACCTCAGGGGTGCATTCCCCTAGTCAGTTATGACTGAAGGGGCTATTATATTATATTATATTATTATATTATCAACCCCGGAACAAGTGTAAGAGGTATCTTCAACAAGTTGCCTTAACTCTATCTCTGTGATCCCAAAGTCAATTGAGGTCGGTGGTACCAACTGAGGGTACTATCTATGGAACAAGTGAGGGTATAAACGGCCTGACGTCACTGCTAGACACCATCATCAGGCGGGTCTTAGAGACGCGGGACTAGCTTGATAGTGACACCACTACACTTCTTATCATGTGCTACAATTTTCAAACTTGAGCAGTGACGAGTGTGAATCGGGCATCCATCTACAAAGAACCGAACATCAGCTAGAGCAGAACCGACAACCTCATTGGCAGCTAAGTAGAAACATAAAAGCTGCCAAGTGAACTCTTACCCAATACTCCATAACATCACTCGATGATGATTATTGTTTGTTAAAGAATTATTATTTTTTTTTAAACTGTTAACTGTAATTGATTATTAAATTTTATACTTGTATAAAGACAAATCTAAAATTGATTTAATCATTTTGAATGTACGACATCCGTATGTCTCAGACAATTTCTTAAATACACTTAAACAGAGCTATACAATAATAATAAGAGAAATTTCGATGAATTAACTCAGCTGAGGGCTTGAACGAGCCAACGAATTATAAGATAACCCTATCCATCACAAAAATTGACGGCAGATACTAGAGTTAACATTTGCTCAGCCTCATGCCGCATTTTTCTCGCTTTCTGAATATTTTGTAGATACCACCTTGAGGTAGAAGCATCATTATCATACTATCAACAACTCTGCCAAGAGTAATCTTCTGCGAAGGTAGACATCTTTGAAGATCCACATTAGTTATGATTTTTGGCCACTGTTGGACCACTACTGCAAAGCCTAGGGGAGGCAACCCGTGGCAATATATTTGTTTAATTTATCTCCATCGTATTAAAATTATGACAGTCACTACAACAATCAAGAAATAAAACACATAAAGACATTCTATCATTCCTTTCCGTATTTACTCCATACAGAACATGGAGGTCACCACAGCAACTTGACCTCTTGAAGGAAGCCTGCAGCAGAGCACATGTAGCAGTGGTTTTTGCAGCAATGTATTTAACATAATGAGGTTGGCAGCCCCGTGCACAACCTCACACAAGCAGCCTTTCATGACATGCCAGAGGTTGCGATAGGGCTGTTCATTTTATGTCTCCGCATAGAATGTCGGGAACTGTACGGATGATATAAAATACGTAAATAAAATGTACAAACAAACACACGAATGAATGTCCAAATATTTTGTTATTTAACGTTTTTCTGCTTGTTTTGCTCAGAAGGTTTGACTGGCCGATCTCTTCAATAACAACCGTATCCGCTAACGTTGGCAAATCATGTCAATCCACTTCCGAGGATCTCTCTATTTTATATTTCTTCCCACGCCACCTGTCAGCATAGGCTGATTGAAAAGTCGCTATCTATGTTTAAATTGTTATTTTTTTCAGTCCTATCCAAAATATTAACATGAAATAGACCTCAAAATAAAGACAATTAACTGCTATTTTATTACATGAAATGCTGTTTACATTAACATTACAGCTGAGCTTGAGATTCGATCTGTTCAACTCATAATTTCATACAGGGCAGCAATTTCTGCCGTCTCTTGTAACTTAAACAAGAATTTAAGAGTTTGTAGTTTATTGTCCATTTTGTAAAATTTTATTTTTTGTTTCTCGAAGAAAATAATAATAATTGAAACTTGTTAGTTAAATGACAGCTATTGTTCCGTGCTTTGACATTTGTTTCATGTAGGCCTACATCAAATGGATACTTCATCTTCATAAACTTTCGGACGTCGACTTGAAAGCAGTGGTCAGTTTGATGTTTTTGATATCACCATAGAGCTTGTATATTATTGGTACTGGCGACGGTCATATGTGTTTTCTATGTTCTTCATATGTTGGGAACTTTTATAGCAGTGTTCAGCTGTCACTTTATCGGTGCCAAAGCTACACTCATCGGTAGATTCTATTTTTAGTTTCTTGAACAGTTTGTATCTGTGGTGGATTTGATGTTATAAGATGTTATTCCTATTGTACTGAATGAGGTCAGCTGTGAAGGTCCCTGATTATACTAAATGTTGGGTTGATTTATCAGAACACCTTTCTGCTACCACCTTACGACCTCAATCAGACTTATTCTCGACTAATATGTATGCTAGCTACGTCTATATGTCTAGGGTTATGAGTGTATGATGTATTGTAAGTACAAGTACTACAAACACATGTATTTACTAACACATTATATATGACAACAATATGCTAGAAGATATGGAGTACAAAAAAATGGCCAAAAGAATGGAAATCTAAAAATGTGCAAGAACTACAGAACCATTAGCCTTATTAGTCATCCAAGTAAGGTGATGTTAAGGATACTTTTGAACAGAATAAAACAGAAATCAGAAGAAATCTTGTCAGAGGAACAGGCTGGCTTTAGACCAAAAAGAAGTACCTCAGAACAAATCTTCAATATTAGATTACTTATCGAAAAACATCTCCAACATCAACACGATTTATACCATAACTTCATCGATTTCACAAAAGCCTTCGATCGAGTCTGGCATGAAGGCTTATGGCAAGTAATGAGAAAATTCAATTTTGATACTAACATCATAGATATCATTGAAGCACTATACAAGGACGCAAGCAGTGCTGTTTTTGCAAGCAATGACATTGGAGAATTTTTCAAAACAACTGTAGGAGTTCGCCAAGGATGTATTCTGTCACCAGTGCTCTTTAATATATATTTAGAACATATTATGCAGGAGGCTCTCTACGATTATAAATCAACCATATCGATTGGAGGCCGACCTCTGTGCAACCTACGTTTTGCTGATGATATTGATCTGATAGCTGGATCAGAATCAGAACTTCAAGACCTTACCTCTAGACTGGAGAAAGTAACATGAACATATGGGATGGAAATTAATATAGAAAAAAGCAAGATATTGGTGAATAGCCATAAGAAACATGTTCCGACCAACATTACGTTAAATGGGCAAACGTTAGAAGAAGTTAACACCTTTAAATATCTCGGGTCCACTATATGTAGGGATGGAAGATCAAGTAAAGAAATCAAGACAAGACTTGAGATGGCCTCAGCTGCCATGACAAGGTTGAATGTGATCTGGAAAAGTAACATCAGTTTTCCTGTGAAGATCAAATTATACAAATCACTTGTATTATCTATTCTCTTGTATGGGTGTGAGGGCTGGACACTCACTGCAGATACGGAGCGAAGGATTCAGGCTTTCGAGCATAAATGTTATAGAAGAATTCTGCGCATTTGCTATAAAGAGCACAAAACAAATGTCTATGTTAGAGAGAAGATAAACACCTATGCAGGCCACCAAGAACCACTTTTGTCAATAGTGAAACGTCGAAAGCTTGCCTGGTTTGGGCATGTAACTCGTCATGACTCTCTTTCGAAAACGATCCTCCAGGGAACAGTCGAAGGTAAACGGAGAAGAGGAAGGCAAAGAAAATCCTGGGCTGATAACATCAAAGAATGGGCAGGACACGGTTTTTCCACACTTGTACGCATTGCTGAGAGATAGAGAGCAGTGGAGGACCCTGTCTGCTGATGCTTCCACCATGGCACCCCTACGACCCATGACGGGTTACGGGTTGAGATGATGATGATATATATATATATATATATATATATATATATATATATATATATATATATATATATATATATATATATATATATATATATATATATATATATATATATATATATATATATATATATATATATATATATATATATATATATATATGACTGAATCAAGACTACAACCACAAACACACTGACACTCTATGAAATATATCTTATAGAAGTCTGTGTTAAAGGTTTGGTAAAATGGTTATTTACAATTTATTTGGCCTGATCAGAATTGTCTGCATCAGGTCCAACAACCAAAAATTGATATTATGAATGTATTTATAACAATTTAAATACTACCATGGATCTTCTGTCCATTCAATTAATAATAAGACAATCAAAATATGTGTATCTATGTTCACTAAGTTAATGACACTGGTAATAATAGTATGTGTGTGGTACTGTCATCATTCCCTCTTTCTCTTTTAAAATTATCTTGAAAGTTTCTTGCCAACAATTTATTTTATGTTATTTCTATACAGAAATATAGTATTATAGTGGATAAACTGAGTGCCGACATGTATGGCACTTATCTAGATAATAGATGTTGCTGTAATTTTCACAGGCTCTCTGGTATGACCACGCTGACAAGGTTCCTGGTGCAGTAACTAGACCTCAGGGTCCAAACAATAGGTTACTTTAGTACACTGCAACAACGCCACCAGGGTTCTGGTACCCACACTGTACCAGAACAAAAACCTCTGAAACAACGTTATGATTCTTAAAAACACATCTATATTCCCTTTCACATGTAATAATTGACATAAAGAAAAAGGGTCAGATCTCTCTGACCACCCCATACCACTCTGAGATGACAATGCATTACCAGTGCCCCTATTCTGTTCCTTAAGGGCTACAACGCCTCTGACACTGCAAAATGATGATCTCCCATAAGATAACGTGGGTTAGCTTTCCCACTGGCAACTGTGGAAATCATTTTCAGTTATGCAATACACATTAATTGTTACTGCTGTTACTGCTTGAACACACCCCACAGGTCCTGCATAACTCTGCTGGGGACTTTGTACTTAGTCGTAAACCTTCCCAATCGAGCAGTATCGCAGACACCAATTTTATTGTAATAACAAAATTAATAATTTCTTTCCTTACCACAATTCAAAGAAATATCACAAACGTACGTTGACTGGCTTTAGCATAAATAGTAGTTTAAGTTCAGCTTTGCCTTCTGTTCAGACTGCCAATGGGTAATAACACACTTGGTACTGCTGAGGACAACGCAGCTTGCTTCTAACATATTTCTTTTCAACTGGCGCTGAGCTGTAAACGCTTTTTGCCAATATGCCTAGACCGGCCCAATCACAGCGAGGGTCTAGCATTTCAATTTTCAAAAATTTGAAAAGAAAAACACTACTTCACACTTCTAGAAGTGATTTTTCTAAATATAGATTTTATCTTTTCTGCCCAGCCAATACTCTCTGTCTACCCTCCTATACCCTCCAATCAGATTCGAATTACTCCTATGCCTCCTTTCAAACTATCGTTCCCAATAACGTTACAGTTAACGAGCAAGGACAACAGTCCGTTCGTCTACGCGTTTCCAGTCAAATAGTATTTCCTAAAAAACTTGGCTAATAATTTGACTACCATTAATATTAAAACATATTTGTGCTCAGAATACACTAAGCTACACGAATATATAATTTTTATGACTATATTCATGTGCGTTTAGACATCAGTTTTATCACTGACAGTCGTTAATTATAACTTTTTACATAAGTCTACCATCTTTTCCCCCTTCTTCTGTCTCACTTTTTAATTTTTCAAATAAACCAACTTGTTTTTGTGACATCACAACTACACTACGCGTCGAGAATTTAAACTGTCTGTGTGTGTATATCAGTTGGCTTTGCCCACAGCGTGTATATACTAGTTGTCTCGCGGGCAGAACGAAGCGGGTTTTGGCAAGGCGATGGTAGCATTTTGCGTTAAAGTATTACAGTCGTCTCGTTATTGCGACTTAGAAAAAGTCCAAAAGACTACCAAATTTTGCGTTACTGTTGACAGATTACGTTACTTCAGACAGCAGTTGGGCGTTACATTTCTAACAAATCGTTAATTATAAGGATTGCCGCAGTCTCCTGGGGTAGATCTGGCAAGCGGCCAAAATGTTAGTTGTACGTTTTCTAAACCGAAACTAAAACACGTGTTAGATTTTTACCGTGGGATCGTTCTAAGCCGTTCCATGGCACAAAATTCAGCGCGATGCTGGCGTGTGAGAGTATCACCGTCAGACACAATAGGGCGGTTTTATTTATTATCATTTTATGACTAAAATCTTACTGCAATGAGCGATTATTCTCGCAGATTTTACTACACACCTCCCATCCTAAAACATGCAATCATTAGCAGGTTATAATCTGCGAGATAACTTAGCTCAATGAAGTCTTACGCGTTTTTCTGATCTTCATCATAAGGATGTCTGCTCAAAAAGACTGCACCTACGTTCAGAGGGCCGGGAATATATTCAGTCAGAAATGAGTATGGCTGCAATAATAAAGACCATCTCAACAATCTGGAATTTTCATGCTTTTCCTGTGACAGGAATACGAATGGTGAATGATCCGTTTGGACCACAAATGTCCTGCCATATAAATAAATCTGGAATTTTTTTATCACCCATATCAACGCGAGACATTCCTTTTCACTTGTTGAATAATTTTTTTCCGCCTTGTTCAACTTGCAGCTTGCATAAGCAACTGGGTTCAATTCTCCATCTTGTGAGGAGGACCTTTGCAACAATGTAGCGCCCAGGCCCACATTGCTTGCGTCACTTCTCACTATAAATTCTTGATTCAAGTCAGGCAATTGCAATACTGGCCTGCTTGTGAGTTTTTCTTTTAACTCCTGGTAAGCCAATTCACACTGTGCTGACCAATTTATTGTATCAGGTTGACCTTTGCGAGTTAAATCCGTCAGAGGAGCACATATAGAGTTAACATTTTTGATGTACTTTTGGAAGAAACCACACAACGACACGAAAGATCGCACATCTTTCTGTGTTTGTGGCCTAGGTGCTCTTTTCAATTTTTCCAGATTCTTGGGATCAGGGGCCATGCTACCCTGATGTACAGTATGTCCCAAGAATTCCAACTCTTTACAACCAATACAACATTTTGTTGGCCTAGCAGTTAAGTTAGCCTCTCTGAGTCTATCAAACAGGATATTCAAAGAGGTAACGTGTTCCTCAAATGTTTCCGTGGCAATGAGGATATCGTCCATAAAATTCGAAATACATGGATTTTTCAGGGGATCCAATAATTTTCGCATCATCCTTGAAAACACACTCGGGGCATTTTTCAACCCAAGCGGTAACATGTTGAACTCATAATGACCTTCCGAGGTGCTAAAGGCTAAATAAGGTCGAACCTCAGGCTTTACTGGAATTTGGTAATAGCCTTTGCTAAGATCCACCTTAGAAAAATATTTTGCCTTGTTCAGCCTGGCAAAATGTTGAGTAGTATCAGGTAATGGATCCACCTGACCTTCTGTGACAGCATTCAGTTTCCTGTAATCTATGCAGTCTATGTTCTCCCGATGGTTTCCGCAACAAAACCACACAGGAACTATAAGGAGACTCACTGTGAGAAATAATTCCTTCTTGTAACAAATAATCTATCTCCTCTTTCAAAGCTTTTTCCTCAGCGAAAGGAATAGAATAGGGCCTCATTCAGATAGGTGCTGGGTCTAGTAGTTTCATATCATATTCCAACAAATTTGTGTGCCCCAGTTTATCCGTTAACACATCTGTATGTTTCTCAAGGACCTGTTGAACCTTCTCCCTCTGTCTTTTTGTCAGGTGATTACTGATCTTCACCTGTGCAAACGTTTCACTGGTTTTCAGTGGATATTCAAATGAGGGGAGGGGGTCATTTTTCATTTCGGTTGCGATAGACAAGGCCAATAGGTGTGTTCCTTCCTGGATTTGTCTGTCCAGATATTTCTTCAAAAGGCTCACATGATAGACTTTTTCCTTTCCCTGTTTGTCTATCTCATAATTTGTTCTGGATACTTTTCCAAAACTGTATATGGCCCTTGCCATCCGATCTGAAGTTTATTGTTACTGCCGGGCAATAGAAGAAGCACCTTCTCCCCCACAGCAAGTTCCCTATCCTTAGCTTTCTTATTATAATAAGCAGCATGCTTTTTCCTGGCTTGTCTCAAATTATCATTTGCCAGTTTCCAACTAGTTTTTAAACGAGTGGTCAGTTCGTTCACATATTGATATGATGAGGTAACAGTCTCTTCTGCCTTCTCATCTGTCCAGGTCCTTAACAAAGCTTCCAAAGGACCTTTTATTGGCCTCCCAAATAATAGGGTTGCGGGTGCCATTCCGGTTGAGTTATGTGGAACTTCCCGGTACGCAAACAAGGCGGCGGGCAAGTATTGGTCCCATGTATCAGGTTTCTCGTGTGCCTGCTTTCTCAGGATAGAAATGAGAGTCCCATTGAACCTCTCTACCTGGCCGTTCCCTTGGGGGTGATACGGACTACAATGAAAGTGCTTGGCTTGAAACAACCTGAAAACCTCTTCTGTTAGTTTCCCCTTGAACTGAGAGCCATTATCAGTCAAGATTTGATGCGGGAATCCTAACCTTGTGAATATCGTAAGTAATGCCTCTGCCACATGTTTCGAATCGATTGACGACAGGGCTACCGCCTCTCCCCACATAGAACAAGTGTCTACCAGAGTAAGGATGTAACTGTTCCTCCTCTTGGTCCGAGTGAGAGGTCCCACGATATCCACTGCAACTCTCTCAAAAGGGGTTCCCACTATGGGCATTTCCCCTAGAGTTGCTGGAGCAGTCTAATGCTTTGGAGCTACTCTCTGGCATTCTGGACAGGATTTTACATATCTCTTTATGTCTTCCGTTATCCCTGGCCAGAAATAATGACAAGCTATACGCTGTCCTGTTGCGCTAATCCCCATGTGACCACTGAAGGGGATAGTATGACCTAACTCCATTACCTTTTCTCTATATGAACTGGGAAGGACCAGCTGTCCGTGACCAGCTGAACCAGTGCCGGCCTTCCTATACAACAATTTATTCTTCATATAGAATTCTCCTTTATTAGGAGGAGTATGGCTCTTTGGGAGTTTCTTATAGCACGGCTTCAGTGACCTATCTTCAGCCTGTGCCTTTCTCATCTCCTCTGGATGAGTATTTATAGGTTCATCTTTTTCCTTTCTGGATTGTGATCGGGTCTGGACTGCTGCCAATACCACAGGTCTCTTGGGATTCCCCAAGTAGACATAACGACACCCCAATATCAGAGGGTAGATGGGTGCGTCTATCACTGCTGCTCTGATTATCCCTTCCACATAGCGAGTTTTCACTGTTATCCTTGCAATGGGAAGTTTCATGAGTGGTAGGTCCTTGGTCTCCCCTTGTATCTCCATTGTTTCTGTGGTATACTGCTCTGTGTTCACCAAGTGCGCGCTCACGACAGCATCAAAATCTAGACCTGTATCATAGAGGCACCTAATGGTGACATCATTGCATACAACATCCTCACAAACTGGGTGTGATAAGGTTCCTGCTGTCCAGCAGGTTTGTCCTTTACTTCCTGGTTTCCATTTCTCATAGCAGCACATCCAGAAGGTTTACTTTTACAAAATTCGGTGTTATGGTTGTCCTTCCTACAATGTTTACACCACCTCTTTCCTTGGTTAAAAGGTTTTCTTTCATCATAACTTTTGTCATTAAATTGTGGGTTTTTATTTTAATAGTCATTGCGTGGTCTATCAAAATTGTGCCTACCTTTGTTACCGTGATCTTTGTTGTCAAATCTGTTAAAGTTTTGTGGAGCCTTACCATTGTCTACGTGTTCCTTTTTTGTGCCAGCTACCTCTGCCTGGGCTGCCTGATACCTTTCAGCGACATTAATTATCTCACCCAGCCTCTCCGCGCCCTGTTCCATGAGAAACTTTCTCATGTCTGGAGCCATGGACTCTCTCATCTGTTCAATGAGTATCATCTCTTTGAGATCTTGGGTTTTCCCCAAAGTAGCCCATTTCTCCATACACGTCTCTAACCGGGCGGAGAACTGGTGATAGGTCTCACCCGACAGTAGCCTGGCATTCCTAAATTTCTTTCTATAAAACTCTCCGTTCTTTTCGTATCTTAACAGAAGAGCCTGCTTCAACATGTCATAGTTGTCTTGGTCATCCCTGCTCATTTTGGCAAAAACTTCATAAGCTGTTCCCATGAGATAACTTTAGGCTCCACTTCTCTCTCTCTAACCCATACGTGGTAGCCAACAGTTCAAACCTACCTAGAAAACTTTCTATGTCATCGTCTTTCTCAACAAAATGGTCTAAATGAAAACCCATATCTGAGTTAGAGGCCCCCTGACTAGCAGTAGCATCAGAGGTAGAGGGGCTGTGACCATTGTCCGGAGCAAGGCCTTGCAACTCTAACTCCCTTAGTCGCAACTCATGCTCCCTCTGTAAACCTTTTCTCTTGTGCTTCTGCTTCCCTCTCGGCAGTCAATCTCTTTTCTTCTGCCTCTAATTTTCTCTCCTCAAATTGGAGCCTCTTGATTTCAGCCTCTCTATCAGCCTCTAAGGCCCTAGCCTCCTTCTCAGCTTCAATTTGCAACCTTTTAATCTCCCTAGCTTCTTCTACCTGTATTCTCCTTTCCTCAGCTAACCTATTTTCTTCCCTGGCAATAAATTTATCACATTCTGAGGTGACATAGTCAATCAAGACTTGACCCTCCATATTCATCTCCCTGGCAGTCTGCACAGCTGCAGATCTGAACTTAGCTAAATCAGCCATATTATCTCAATTAAGGTTAGCAATATACTAAGGTAACCTAATAACTCTAATATGACAACAACACCAAGCACTAACAGTTCATCCCCTATTTCACAAAATACTTTTAATATTATTTTATGAGATTCCCATACAATTTTAGGGGAAGTTTTACCCAGTGCAAAGTTAAAATCCCGGAACAGGAGACCCCAATATATGTAGTACTAGGAGAAATTCAAAATCCCGGACACGCCTACCAATATATGTGGTGGATTTGATGTTATAAGATGTTATTCCTATTGTACTGAATGAGGTCAGCTGTGAAGGTCCCTGATTATACTAAATGTTGGGTTGATTTATCAGAACACCTTTCTGCTACCACCTTACGACCTCAATCAGACTTATTCTTGACTAATATGTATGTTAGCTACGTCTATATGTCTAGGGTTATGAGTGCACAATGTATTGTAAGTACAAGTACTACAAACACATGTATTTACTAACACACACACACACATATATATATATATATATATATATATATATATATATATATATATATATATATATATATATATATATATATATATATATATATATATATCAAGACTACAACCACAAACACACTGACACTCTATGAAATATATCTTATAGAAGTCTGTGTTAAAAGTTTGGTAAAATGGTTATTTACAATTTATTTGGCCTGATCAGAATTTTCTGCATCAGGTCCAACAACCAAAAATTGATATTATGAATGTATTTATAACAATTTAAATACTACCATGGATCTTCTGTCCATTCAATTAATAATAAGACAATCAAAATATGTGTATCTATGTTCACTAAGTTAATGACACTGGTAATAATAGTATGGGTGTGGTATTGTCATCATTCCCTCTTTCTCTTTTAAAATTATCTTGAAAGTTTCTTGCCAACAATTTATTTTATGTTATTTCTATACAGAAATATAGTATTATAGTGGATAAACTGAGTGCCGACATGTATGGCACTTATCTAGATAATAGATGTTGCTGTAATTTTCACAGGCTCTCTGGTATGACCACGCTGACAAGGTTCCTGGTGCAGTAACTAGACCTCAGGGTCCAAACAATAGGTTACTTTAGTACACTGCAACAACGCCACCAGGGTTCTGGTACCCACACTGTACCAGAACAAAAAACCTCTGAAACAACGTTATGATTCTTAAAAACACATCTATATTCCCTTTCACATGTAATAATTGACATAAAGAAAAAGGGTCAGATCTCTCTGACCACCCCATACCACTCTGAGATGACAATGCATTACCAGTGCCCCTATTCTGTTCCTTAAGGGCTACAACGCCTCTGACACTGCAAAATGATGATCTCCCATAAGATAACGTGGGTTAGCTTTCCCACTGGCAACTGTGGAAATCATTTTCAGTTATGCAATACACATTAATTGTTACTGCTGTTACTGCTTGAACACACCCCACAGGTCCTGCATAACTCTGCTGGGGACCCTGTACTTAGTCGTAAACCTTCCAAATCGAGCAGTATCGCAGACACCAATTTTAATGTAATAAAAAAATTAATAATTTCTTTCCTTACCACAATTCAAAGAAATATCACAAACGTACGTTGACTGGCTTTAGCATAAATAGTAGTTTAAGTTCAGCTTTGCCTTCTGTTCAGACTGCCAATGGGTAATAACACACTTGGTACTGCTGAGGACAACGCAGCTTGCTTCTAACATATTTCTTTTCAACTGGCGCTGAGCTGTAAACGCTTTTTGCCAATATGCCTAGACCGGCCCAATCACAGCGAGGGTCTGGCATTTCAATTTTCAAAAATTTGAAAAGAAAAACACTACTTCACACTTCTAGGAGTGATTTTTCTAAATATAGATTTTATCTTTTCTGCCCAGCCAATACTCTCTGTCTACCCTCCTATACCCTCCAATCAGATTCGAATTACTCCTATGCCTCCTTTCAAACTATCGTTCCCAATAACGTTACAGTTAACGAGCAAGGACAACAGTCCGTTCGTCTACGCGTTTCCAGTCAAATAGTATTTCCTCAATAACTTGGCTAATAATTTGACTACCATTAATATTAAAACATATTTGTGCTCAGAATACACTAAGCTACAGGAATATATAATTTTTATGACTATATTCATGTGCGTTTAGATTTTCAGTTTTATCACTGACAGTCGTTAATTATAACTTTTTACATAAGTCTACCATCTTTTCCCCCTCCTTCTGTCTCACGTTTTAATTTTTCAAATAAACCAACTTGTTTTTGTGACATCACAACTACACTACGCGTCGAGAATTTAAACTGTCTGTGTGTGTATATCAGTTGGCTTTGCCCACAGCGTGTATATACTAGTTGTCTCGCGGGCAGAACGAAGCGGGTTTTGGCAAGGCGATGGTAGCATTTTGCGTTAATGTATTACAGTCGTCTCGTTATTGCTACTTAGAAAAAGTCCAAAAGACTACCAAATTTTGCGTTACTGTTGACAGATTACGTTACTTCAGACAGCAGTTGGGCGTTACATTTCTAACAAATCGTTAATTATAAGGATTGCCGCAGTCTCCTGGGGTAGATCTGGCAAGCGGTCAAAATGTTAGTTGTACGTTTTCGAAACCGAAACTAAAACGCGTGCTAGATTTTTACCGTGGGATCGTTCTAAGCCGTTCCATGGCACAAAATTCAGCGCGATGCTGGCGTGTGAGAGTATCACCGTCAGACACAATAGGGTGGTTTTATTTATTATCATATTATGACTAAAATCTTACTGAAATGAGCAATTATTCTCACAGATTTTACTACAGTGTCTCAATCGGCTGTGGCCTGTGCGGAGATTATCACTTGTTCATTTCTGTTAAGCTGGTAATCTTCAGGTGGCCTGGAGGCCCTCCTTCCCACTTGCTTTTGATAAAACGTTAAGCCTCTTCGTAAATTAGGCTTGTGTCAAACGACCAATGGATACAAGTGAGAACACACATATTTAAAATTATAAATGACTTTTCAGTTACCAGCAAATCGAGGTATTTCTCTCGTTCCCTCCCTGCCATTTTTGCTTTCAATTTACCAGCCGTGACAGATTTTCTAATGTTTCCGTTCTCATGACGTGTCCATAGAACTTTGACCGACTGCGCATGATTGTAGTAAGTACCCAGATGTGATATTTTGTATTATTCTCTAATACTTTCAAATATGTAATTTGTAATGCGCCTTGTTAAATTTTATTTAAAAGTCTATCCGAGTGTTATACATCAAATTAATTGTAATTAAATAGTCTATCGTATTTAGATGTCAAATAATTTTTTTCTTGATTGATATTGACGTGAAATGAAGGAAAATAAACAAAAAATACACAACTGTGAACATGGCTAATCACATAGAAGGGAAACAAGTATGGATAAGCCGACATCTCATTTGATTGTCACCCGTGTGTTACTGGAGTCCGAAAGGGGAGCGAAACATACTGATACTACCAGGCATTTCGTGAAAAGTGGCAGATTGAAATTATTGACAATGCTAATAAATTTACCTTGGTCTTCCTCAGACATATAAGGGATTCAAATCTCATTATCAATTAAACAACTGGAGCGTGGTCATTATAACTTGGAAAGACTTACTTACTACTCACTTAACTTAGTCGTTCCCCTTCTACCGTGAGGTGTAGAGGTTTGGAAAATAGAGCGCCAGACTATCCTATCGGCTGTCTTCCTCCTGGCCTGGTTCCATTCTAGTCCTCGGTCCTTCAAAGATTGTCTAACGTTGTCCTCCCAGCGGACTCTGGGTCGTCCTGGGGGTCTGGATCCCTGGCTCTTTGTTTCCCATGCTTGTCGTGGTAGCCGATCTTCTCCCATTCTGCAGACATGGCCAAACCATCTTAGTTGGGACTGTTCTACTTGGGTCTGCAGGGGGTGGGATTTTAGGCCTTGACGTATCGTCTGGTTGCGGACCATGTCTCTTCTTGTTACTTCAACCACCTTCCTCAGATACCGCATTTCTGAGGTTTGGAAATGGCTTTTGTGGGTTGTAGTCATTGCCCATGACTCGCATCCATATGTCAAGACTGGGACATAGGTGGAGCGGTATACAGCCATCTTCGTTTTCTTACCAACCTCTCTCTTGCTTAGGAATCCTCGATTTATGGCCTGAAAAAGTCTCACAGTTGAAGCTTTTCGAGTGGCCAACTCTTCTTTGATGCCTCCCTTTCGGTCTATAATAGCTCCGAGGTATTTAAAGTGGTCGACCTGCTCCAGGACTGTCATAGATTTTTGATAAGGGAATTAAGACATAGATTGGTCCCTTCTGAATAGATTAGAACAGATGGTGACTCAGTGAGAGATAATCAAAGAGATAGATTTTACACGAGTGAAATAGTGGAAAATAAGTAGAGTCTGTCCCTGAATTTGAGAAGTTTTCTCTCCTTCAGCCTATCTCTACAACATAACTTGGTTATGTCAGACAGTCTACTAGAATATATATTAATATATCGACCACTCACGTACACTCACACATAAGTACGTGACGACAGTTAGACGCACAGACGGGAAAACTATAACTATGGAATAGGGATCTTTTGGGACAAGCTGACAAACACACATAAATAAAGTTTATGTAAATTTTATTTATCATAAAGAACTACAACACAACAATATCTTTGAATATCAAAATCAAATACAATGAACATAGGTTAATGAATTAAATTAAAGAGTTAGACTCATAGGTTTAATCCTCCCTCCCTCTGTTGAGACAAGAGCCCGGTTAGAGCAAAGTTATTAACCCCCAAAAGATTCAAAGGTTTTTACGCTATGGTCTAAATTCCCTCTACAGTAAAGAACAGCGTTATACGTCAATCTATTCTGAAAGGAATAAAGGGAAAGCATTAGCAAAACTTGCTTAAGAAAATACAAAGTTAGTACATGGGTTATATCCAAACAGAAGTATTCTTTTCCCGTTTTCTCTCGCTCTGACAAAATCAGTGCTCACAAATTCAGTCTCTCTTACCTACAAAGGTGCTTTACCCACATCTGGAACAATTGTTAAGGTACCCACAGACCATCCAAGGTTGGTTGTTTGGCGAATCAAGCCCCAGTCTATCCAACGACTAATTAATCGAATGTTGGGAAACGCTTGATCCAATATTGTAATTAGGATGCTGATAAATGTCACTTCAATTCTTGTCCAGGTAGTAAATTAATTATGAGATCAAATGTTCACAGTGTACAGTAGCTTTGAAACTTCAATAGTTAAATCGAGTGTCAGGTAAAAAAAATCTGTTCAGGATCAATCTTCTTCACAACACAGTGGTCGTTATACAGTTAATGTCAATGTTTGATTAATTCGCCGCCATAGGCTAAATGTATATGACTTTAGGAAAAGAAATGTGGATATTCTACAAGTCCAGTTACAATTTATTCTTAATAATTCTCTGGGTTGGTACTCTGTCTCCTTCTGGGTGTAAAACACGTGAAAAAAAACCCGATTATTTATATTCAGAATGTTCTTTTAGTAACAGAGTTATTATCAGATTCTCATGGAAGCCGCTGGTAAGGTTTTTAGGGTTTGACCCAAATACTGTTTAAGGAGAAAAGATACAAATACTTAACATAATATAGTATACACATTCCTATCCTTACCCGCGTAAAATATAAGATATATTTATTCACTTCGGTTATTTAACTTTAAATATATCTACAAGCTTAGAGCTTGTCTTATCGTTAAAACTCCCGTGAAATAAATTCTAGTCATTTAAAAAAAATCAATCATCATGAATTAGAAATAAATACATATTTCGTCAATACTCATGATGAATCAGTGTATTTACTAGTTGGTTAAAATATTCCCTGACTGGTTACTAACAGTTAATAAAATTTATATTTATCTGGAAGAGTTTAGCTAGAAATTTTTATTTATTCTGCTATCCACTGTAACACAATAAAACTTAGAGAAATACTATTTGACCAACCTATCTAGTAAATCACTCAGCACAGGAAAACAGTAAAATAAATTTACGATTTAACTAGTGAAACCATTGAAACTACTAGTATCGTATTTGCCTCAACACAGAACTACTAAGACTATTCTCCAACGAAACTAAGAACTCTACTTGATACAGTGATTCTAGAACGAAGCTAGCTGTCTAGATGAATCTGCGTGGTACTGAATACTGAGGCTAAAATGCTGGGGTTTAAATATTAGAAATGAAAGAAATAGCCCAGACTTAATACATTTAGCACCTACGCCCAGATTTACATATTCCCTTGCTCGTTCTGCGAATCAAACGAATTCTTCGCACCAATTTGCCGCTCTCTCGCCATCTGGCAGCGTACATACTGCTTAAGATGGGGCGAGCAAAGTCTTAGATCAGGCGTCACGTAATTGACCAGACCCGTGTGAGATGAGATTTCTTCTATCGAAAAATCACACTATTTGCCATCTGCAGATATGGTCATAAAACGAAATATAGCGAGCCCGTCTTTTGATATGGCGGTTCGCACCGCGAATAATTAACTTACAGGCGAAACAGATCAGGGAAAGGTAATAGACAATTGTCTCCCTGATTATCACTGTCTGATCTCATTACCACGATTCTACAATCGCTGGCGTGAAATTTCAGCTCAACGTAGCTAATTGATTTGCTCGTGAACTTACATCAAAGGAAATCGAGAACAGAGAATAAATTTCGTGCTTTAAATTAGAAAAAGAAGACAGATCTCAGAATGTAGGATGGTTTAAGTTAACAAAAGTATGAAGATGAAATTTGGTAAAAGAGAATGTAGACGAGGAAATAGATATATGAAATATATTTATCATAATCTGTCACAAGGACCTGTTCTCCCAGCTTAATCTGATGTCTTCTTTCTTCTCGTGATATCACTATGGATTTTGTTTTAGAGCTGCTTATGACCATCCCTCTCTTCTCCAGCTCTTCCTTCCAGACTTGCAGGTTGGATTGGAGATGTGCCTCTGATTTAGCAATCAGAGCAACATCATCAGCAAATGCCAGCTTTGAAATACAGACCTGTCTCAACTTCCAGTACCCCACTGAATACTTTCTTGTTCTCTCTTTACATGCCTTGATGACATCGTCCATGAGGAGTATGAAAAAATAAGGTGACAGGATATCACCTTTTCTTACACCAGTGGTGGTCCTGAACTCTTCTGACTTATGGTTTGCTGTCCTCACATAATTTCTGCAAGACTTGTAGAAGCTCTGTATAGCATGAATCAGAGGTGCTGGAATGTTCTTCCTTGCCAAACAGTCCCAAAGTTTGCTCCAGGGGACCCTGTCAAACGCATTTTCCAGATCTATGAAACAAAGATGGATCTCACTCTTATACTCAAGGGCCTTTTCACTCAGCTGTCTGAGTGTGAAGATTAGGTCTTGAGTACTTCGATTTGCTCGGAATCCGCACTGGACCTCATCCAATTGTGGCCCAGCTAGGCGTCGGAGTCTCTGCTCTAGGATTCTAGAGTAGATTTTACCAAGGACACTGAGAAGGAATATGCCTCTATGGTTTCCACATTGTCGATTGTCACCCTTTTTGAAAATTGGTGTTATGATGGCAATCTCCCAATCCTTTGTTGTGGTCTTGTTGTACCACGCTGCCTGTTGGACCCTTAAGAGTAATAGGTCGCCTGCTGCTCCCAAGTACTTAACCATTTCTGGTGTTATACCATCATGCCCTGCTGCTTTGCCCATCTTGATTTTCTCCAGTGCTGCATTCAGTTCTTCCATCTTTATGTCATCTTTACCATCATTGGTGTTCTCTTCTGTGCTAGGGCTTATCATTTCTGATGCTTCACCATGCTCACCATCCAGGAGTTCTGAGAAATATTCTTTCCATCGTTCCATTACTTCCTTCGGGGCAGTAAGCAATTTGCCTTGCTTGTCCTTTATACATTTGAGAGGGCACTGTTTTTCCTTCCTCGTGTTCTTTAGGGTCTTATAGAACAATTTATGGTTTTCTTGCACATCTTTTTCTAGCTTTTCTCCGAATTCTTCCCAGGACTTATGTTTTGCAGCTAGCACCTTGTTCTTTGCTTCTGTTCTGAGTGTCACATATTCTCTATATTTCTCTATTTGTCCTGTAATGTTTTTAGCTCCTAAGTATTGTTTCCATGCCATTTTCTTCTCTCTTATTTTCTCTTTGACTTCCTCTGTCCACCAAGGTGTCCTCTTTCTCTTGTTCACAAGTCGGACTTCCCCACATGCTTCTGCAGCAGCTGTCTTTATGATGTCCTTAAATTTAAACCAGAGGGTTTCCAAGTCTTCAGGTTGTTCTTCTGTGTTGCTCACCGCTGCAGCAATAAGCCCCTGATATCTGGTCTTAATTTCTGGCTCTCTCAGCTTGTAGGTCTTAATGCTCATTTCTCCGGTTCGTTTACTTAGTTTCTTGCGTGATGTTGGGCAGTTCCTAGGCTGCGCAACTCTTTCAGTTGTTCTTTTGATTGTAAGCAGGTAGTGATCACTTCTAATCTCTGGCCCCCTCCAGACTCTAGCATCCCGGACATATTTGAATGAGCTCCTCCTAACAATGGCATAGTCGATCACTGACTTCTCATTCTTTGTTGGTTCACATCTAGTGTATGCATGTATGCGCTTATGGGGGAACTTTGTGTTTGTAATGATCAGATTCTGCTCACTGCAGAATCTAAGAAGTCGCTTTCCATTGTCATTGAGAATATCTTCTCCATATCTTCCGAAAACTCCACCCCATCTAGCATGGTCATTTCCAACTCTGGCATTGAAATCTCCGAGCATGATAATTTCATCTAGGCAGTCATCCACTGTCCTTTGAAGCAGCTCGAAGAATTCCTCCTTGACCTCTGCTCTCTCGTCCTCATTTGGCCCGTACACTATGACCAGGTTGACTATGGTTTCTCCTTCTTTTAGTTTTACTGTAGCGAAAGGTTTTCCTAGAATAATAATAGTGGTAGAGCAGAAGTAGAATCTCTCTCCAGAAAGGATGAAGTTCCAGTGCCCGAGAAGTACACTGGTATCACAAATGAGTTACAGCTGTGAATACTCTGAGCTGGACAAAAGATTTAGGCTTCAGAAGTATAAGTTGCTACTTTCGCTATAGTAACCCTATGTGATAATATAATTAAATTTGAAAAGGTAACTCAAAATTTAACAGTTAAAAATTTAACAAGTCTAATGAGTACAATTTCCCAATTTATTATGTACATCTATATATTCTTGTAATGAGAAATGGGTGTTGGAAGATGGTAAAATGAATAATTATTTATAGTTACAAATTAAAATAAGTAATAGAAAAAGTCTTGGATTTATCTTCCACTGAAATTACAACAAAAGGATTGTCACATTATCTCTTGCCATCTAGTTGTCATCATTAGACAGTCGTTTTAGAAACTGCTCACAGTGTTTGTTGGATAGATACACATATAACTCATCTTATGTTATTAGCCACGTCTGCTCGAGGTTCCTGAGACACACTTGAATACGGAAGACTTTCCTCCAGCCCGCCCTATAACTACGGGGGACTAAGGTGTTGAAGATTTGTTGACCTCTAGGCTTCAGTTAGCTGGATCAACGATCCTCAAGTCTTTAGTTTCTCGATCAGGAATGATCATAAACATTGATCATAAAACCTGGAACAAGAGGTAATAGGTGGCCATGGTGTTCCAAAAATCTCACCACCCACTGCTGTTCATGATGCGACCATGTCTTCAGTGTTTGTATATAAATGAATGAATCATGGTAGTATGTTACAGAGATAGCATGATAAGATAATGTATACTGTGCAGAATTAACAAAATACATGAATAATCACATGTTATGATATATGGGTACGATATAACCTTTGCCTTCCACTCATGGATGCCAAGTCACTTATGTACTTGCTGGTGTGTCGTAAGCTTCCAGGCAAGAATTAGCCATGATATATTTGGCTAACCAATTAATGGTTATGCTTCCTGACAATGCCGGTGAAGGTTATCTCTGGTTAGCGTCATTCCCTTTTTATCATGTCTGATACAATCAAATCGTTAATAACATCTGAAATTAAATGGGGTGTGTGTGATTTCCAATGCGCCGCTCTGTCCTTATATTTCAGTCTCTCGCCCGTACGAGAAAGCACCTCTAAAAATACCAAAAGATTTTCGTTTAATCTCTCGGTTTGAGGCGATTTGAGGCGATCTGTGCTTTTCCTGTACTTGTTTTTTTCTTCTGTTCACTACACACTTATATCCTTCCTTCCTTCCTAGGTATCATTTCCTTTTCCCCATAAGAGGCTTCCATTCTATCCAATTTAGATTTAAATCTGTTTAGGTATGCAGTTATAATAAATTTTTAAAGATTATTAGCTAACTTTTAGCAGATGTGATGAAGGTGAAAAATATTAATTATCTTTAAAACTATTTATATTTGAATAATATCCTTTTGGATATAATTCCTAGTCTATCTCCTTTGTTGAATTATTTTTATTTAATTGTATTCCAACTAGGCGTTCTCTTGTAGTTAATAATTTAATGTCCAGTAAATGCAAACCTTTAAAGTCCGCCATACATTCCTATATAGCTATTTCCTCATTCTTCCGTAATATTGTCTGGCTTTAACCGTAATTCACATTTCCCGTCTTCAAACTTCAAAGAAAGACCGCCGCGCTGTCCTTGCGCTGGTGTGTGTGTGCGCTGTGGGCGTGTGTCGCGCTACAACCAAGCAAGTGTTATCAAATCTCGCTACATTTACAACCATAATGCGCTCCGAGACAAAGTTCCATCCCTTGATACTATCTTTTTGGTTTTTGGCCACAATGCAACCCACGCCCCCTTTAGCTCTTTCAGATGTGGGTACACCACTGCAGAGCAGCGTGTTGCCATCGAGATCCATGACTCCTTGTCCTTTTTTCTTTGTTTCCGTTATAGCTATGATTTCTAGTTTTGCTTTCCTCATCTCTTCCACCATTTATAATTCTTGTGTTCCATAAGTCGTAGTCCGTAGTCCGTTCCAGTTCGTCGCCTTTAGAATTAGTCCGGTTTTCTCTCTTGTAGTTCTCGTAATCAAAAGTTTAAAGCAAACAGGTGATTGGCCTGTTGTGCCTTTGTATGGTGGAGGGGCTGCCTCCTTACGGCCTCCATGCAGGCCGCCCTCCTTTTTCAGCCGGGCTTGGGACCGGCCTAGGCGGAGTTACTTGGAAAGACCAGGTGCTCAAAGTGGCCCATGAGCAGACATGCGTAGCTTGGGCACATTTAAAAATCCCACTGCAACACCATTGATTTTGTCAAATAGTTGCCCATTTAAGTTACAAGAATTGAGAATGAGACCCAACTCAGGCAAGGCGTAGATTAGGCCGAGTGCCTACATTAGACTGAGAACATCTGCCCAGGAAAATCTCCAGCTCTTTAAGCCTACCATAGTGTGGGTTAGAAGTCTAAAGCGAGCAAATATCCAAATAGAAAAGACACTAAATATGGCCCATAAATAATCTAAAGGAATTGAAAGTAATAATAGCGTGATTAGTATCTTTCAAAATGAAGGAAGTATAACAAGTAAGACTGAATAACACTGCCAAGAAATTCGTTAACGCGTTCAGTATGGCAAGAACAGGCTGGTCACAATGGGTCTAACAATATTGCCAGTTGTGTGTACCGTAGTAGGCACATTAATAAACAGTCTCCCAGCGTTACTGTGAAAATGTGGAAATAGAAAATACCAGGAGGGGAGATCGCGGTGAAAACCATGGATAGTGTCATGGACAACAAAATTGTTGCGAACTAGTAGCATCAACAAAGGAAGGAGAGTAGAAGGTGGGGTTACTAAGCTTTTTTAGTCTTTCTCGAATTTATGTCCTTGCCTCAAAGTACCTCTACGCCACCTTTGCCTGCAGGTATGTCATCACGTCTGTTTGTAAGTGTTACAGCTATTACGTAAAGTTTTGGCAATGTACAAGTCAAGGGCGCCAAAGGTGCCTGAAGGGGGAGTCCAGTCCTATTCTTCTTCTTCTTCTTCGTTTGGTTTGGTTTTATTTTAAGGACTATCTTCACTGCACACGAACAACTCCGATCTCCTCCCTTAGATCATACAAGGAGGATCTCAGCACAGTGCACGAACTCTGTAGCACGGCATTATGGCGATTTTTTTTTCCAGGATTGGTAGTGGGGACGGCCACATGTGCTTTCTCTTGCTCATAATTTGGTTATCTTTGAAGCAGATGTTCAGTAGTCATTTTATCGGTACCACAGTTACACTAATCGGTAGTTCCTATCTTTAGCTTATGAATAAGAGCGGCAAACCAATCTCGTGTCCAGACATGTTTGAATCTGGCGAAATGACGA
Organism: Oreohelix idahoensis; assembly: GCA_024509875.1. Taxonomy (NCBI): domain Eukaryota; kingdom Metazoa; phylum Mollusca; class Gastropoda; order Stylommatophora; family Oreohelicidae; genus Oreohelix; species Oreohelix idahoensis. The sequence goes on along the minus strand of JAMPIV010018779.1, from coordinate 145,755 downwards.
AATTCAGAATATTATTAGTAATGGGAAGTTAGAACCAACCCCATCGCGATAGTTGAACTTGAGGTTCATGCGACACTGGGAGTGGTAAACATCTTTAAGCATAAAATATTTATGAAAGCGGTTTCCAAGGGGAATAAACCTGAGATCTTTACTCAGAACTGATAATTCTTCTGAAGAAAGCTGAAGATCAAAAGAATGCAAATAACTTTAGTATGACTAGCAGCTGAAGTAGCAGATGTTCATCTGGGTAATAAATGAAAATAAAAAGGAATTAGATTAATAACGAAACATTTGAACTGAAATTGAGTTGAAACGGGGAGATAAGCCAATTAATATTGTATAAATAATTTGGGACAAACAACTTATCGCTCAATCAAATTCGGTGAATACTACGCCTTGAAACAAAGCTTGGGAAGATGTAAAACTTAGAAAATTCAGCGTCACAAACCGCTCCCAGTTGTCATTAACAGAGACCGCATTACAATGTTGATCTGTACACTATTCAGAACCAGGGTGACCGAATATTTCCACCACTTATTGCAAATACACAATGATAATTTTAACTATCCAGAATCATCGCGAGATCGTGCTCTGTCGTCGATATCTGCAGCAAATGTAATGAGGAAATACAAATGCAGAAGGAGAGGTAGGAGAGAGAAGAGGAGAGAGAGAGAGAGAGAGAGAGAGAGAGAGAGAGAGAGAGAGAGAGAGAGAGAGAGAGAGAGAGAGAGAGAGAGAGAGAGAGAGAGAGAGAGAGAAGGGCAGGAAATAGAAGGTTCAGAAAGAAAGCAGAACACATCTCGATGAAATATGTGTGTATAGGATACAGGAATTGTCGAAGTGCCAATCAACGCGCAGCCATTATACAAACAATGATCTACGATTTCGATATCCTCATGATCCAGGAGACAAATTTAAAAGCCAATAGTGTTATCAATTGCCCAGGCTACAGATGTTACTCCAATCCATGTGGGCCTGGTAGACGAGGGCAAGCTATGTATGTCAAATATGAGCTCCCTCATACGTGGCTGGATACAAGTTCCAAAACTAGTGAGGAAGCGGAATTGCAGGGGATTGCTGTGAATATAGGCGGTCAGGAGCGGCGAGTTTACAATTTATATGCTCATGTCGACCATCTTACAACAGAGAGTGATTGGAAAGGCGGAATTGTCTGAAGATTCTAACATTAGGTGTTTAATTTCTGGTGAGTTCAATGCTAGATCCAAGCAGTGGGGGAACATCACGGAAAATAGACAGGGTATAGCTTTGAGCCAGGCATTAATTAACATGAACCTTGCCATCCTGAATGATGGACGCCCAACTAGACTGGCAACTAAACCTGGGGATATAAAAGGTGTCATAGATTTGGCATTCATCTCTAGTGCTGCCACCACCATGGCAATTTTGGGATGTATTAGGTCACAGGAAAGTGATCACCTACCTTGCGTCATACTCATTGCAAAGGGTACGACCACTAGACACAGGAAACCTAAACAGACCTTCGAGTATCTGTGACGTATAATGGAAATGTAGCCTACAGTATCCGACAGCCTTTCGTGACCTCGTGGCGTTCTATGATTCGTTAGCCCTTTGATGTTCGTACATACATGGGAAGACAACTCTGTGATCTCCAGAAGCGGGCAAATCTACTAGAACCCGTTACACGGTTCCAAGTCTTTGTTGTCGATTAGCAGCGCCGACAGAAGCGACCGTGAAAACCTTTTATCGGGGAAAACGTAGTCTCCCGATTTCTGCTATGCGCTATAGTGTGAAACGTAACGTCATCTATAGATCAGAGAGACAATAATGTATATAAACTATGGCCCCTAAAATCGGTTATCAGTTGTCGCTCAGAATTTTTCGGATAGTCTAAACACGTAGTCTAGAACCATTGTGAATAGATGTGTTAATAGTTTCGTGGAGATTTCATTCTGATTTTCTGGTAATATAAATTTGTGCTTAAGCGTGTTAAAGTGTTAAAAGTTTATTATCTTAAATTCACTGTGATTTTCTAGGTGTTAAAGACCAGTAGAAAATAACGCGTAGCTATTTGTTTATCAGTCGTTCAGTCTAATGATAATTTTACCACCCGCTTCCTCACATAAGAAGAGACGTTTTAGTTGACTACTTATTACACTAGGCGCGACGGATAATTGACAGAAAAGAACTCCCGTTATATTTCATTTTGTGTAATTTTAGTAAGTGACTGTTGTTTAAATACCATACGACGACCCACCGACACCGACCCTCTAATAGCTATTTAGCGACAGGCGATATTTGTTAAGTGCGCGTATGGATAATTAAATAATAACTGACCGGATAGTAATAGGCTAGAGATACCGTGTGATTATATGTAGATATTTATTAGTAGTATTTTTGTCATAATGTTTCTCTATTCTTAGGCATGACCTGATCAAACGGCGACCAGCGGTCTATTTTGGTCTTTTTCTCCATTTACTGATTGGACTAATGTTGTCTTCGTCTTGGCTTACGCGTCTCCAAGTTCAGTTGTGAACAGGACCGGCCACAGAGACAAAGTAACATTTTAAATAGTAAATTTAACTGGACTATAAACACCAGAAAATATTTATTGTATTTTATCAGCCCACTGTAGCGTACTACAAATAACAGTACTACCTGACTGTAGCATCGGATTTATCCAGCAAGTTACGCTGTTTCAAAATCGGCACTCACCCCAGAGTCGGCCGTTAGGATTTATCATCATCATCATAACTTACAGTTTTAGCAACCAGATGTTTCCCTACAGTTTACTGTGAACACCAGATCTCAGAGAGTTTCTACTTTAACTATTCGAGGTGACATTTGTCGATCCAGGAATCAACCACCAATTTAGGCGTTCCTCTTATAAAATTTAATTATTGGAAGGAGGGACTGGGGCCAAATTTGGAAGATAAAAACACTGGAAATTATATAAGCATGGATTATATGTCTAAGAGATATAGGTGACTTTTTTCCTTTTCAATGGCCTGCATCCTCGTTCCGTGTCAGGAAAGGAAGGGAGCATTGTACTGACGAAGAAATAAAAAGAACTGTTGTGCTTGTATGTATCATCCTATTACAAAATGGGTTTATGTTTTGGATGGATTATCAACGGACACCAGCGTCTACTCTTTTTGATTTATTAAATATTTTTTTTAGATAAAAGGATCACTTTTTTATTGTAGAAGGGTCTTGGTTGCACACCTAGACGGGCGAAATTTTGCGATTGCGAAAACCATTTTAGTCTGTTTTTTTTTTTTTTTTTTTTTTTTTTTGTTCTTTTTTCATTTATATTATTTTTTTTTTTTTCCAATTTCGAGTGTTTTTTTTTTTTTTTTTAGGGACATATGTTTTATTTTTTTTTCTCTCTTGATTAATAGGATCCTTTAAGGGGAGCAAACTCCAAAGGGACTGGAGTCTCCCATCCGTAGACCAGGTAGCACCTTTGTTACTTGGTGGTGCGGGCGGATTCGGGGGGGACACGGAGCGACGTGACCGGGCTGCCAATGTTAACGCGAGCGTGTGGTTGAGTGGGTAGTGATGATCAATCGGAGTTTGATGTGTCTGAGTGTGTAAGTTGAGGCGGCGCGTTTAGTGCCTTTATAAAAGCGAGGTTATTGGGGGGTAATAAACAGAGAAGGACATGTTATGGGGGCAGGAGTGTATGAGGTGGCAGGGGTTGTTTATTTGTTTTTATATGGGGGTTAATTTGTTTTGTAGTTTGTATAAATGTTTTATAATCTTATGGGAAGGGGTTATTGGGGGGTATAGTAGTAGCGTGTTGTTAAATGCGCGTTTGAGACTTGTGTGGAAAATGGGTATGGGCCTCTATGGGGATGCGGTGGTGCTGGGCGGTGACAGGGGGGGGGATAGAAAGTTGTATGTAAAGGATAACTCTATATTAAAACCAGGGATTTTGGGGGGGTGGGGGTTATGGGGGGGGGGTGGGGGGAGGGGTGGGGGTGGGGGGTTGTAAAGGGGTATAGGTGGGTGTCTGGGGATATGGTGGGGAGGAGGCCTATGAGGGGGGGGAGCGGTGGACAGGGGAGGGGGTGGCGGATGGTCGGGTGGTGGGGTGGGGGGCCGGTGTGGAGGGGGGGGTTGGGTGGGGGGTGGGGGGGTGGGGGGGGGGGGGGGGGGGGGGGGGGGGGTGGGGGGGTTGGTTGGGTGGGTGGGTGTGGGGGTGGGGGGGGGGGGGGTGGGGGTGGGGGGGGGGGGGGGGGGGGGTGGGGGGGGGGGGGGGGGGGTGGGGGGGGGTGGGGGGTGGGGTGGGGGGGGGGGGTGGCGGGTGGGGGGTGGGGGTAGATTTAGGTTTTCGGGGGGGTGGGGGTGGGGGTGTAGGTGGGGTTGGGGTGTGTGGGGGGGGGGGGGGGGGGGTGGGGGGGGGGGGGGGGGGGGGGGGTGGGGGGGGGTGGGTGGGGGGTGTGGGGTGTGGGGGGGTGGGGGGGGGTGGGGTGGGGTGTGGGGGTGGGGGGTGTGGGGAGGGGGGGGGGGGGGGGGGGGGGGGGGGGGGGGGGGGGGAGGGGGGGGGGGGGGGGGGGGGGTCGTAGCTCAGGGTACGATAGAGCGGGCGGCGAGCTGGCGAATCAAAGGCACTGGATGAACAACGAGTGTGGAACGCGAGAGCTTCAGCGCGGGCTCTCGGGAGATATCGTCGATTGAGTTGTGTGAGGCGCGGATAAGAATACAGCGCGATTAGAGTCGTGGAGAGCACGTAGGGGGTTGAGAAGTGGCCGTCGCTACGAGGTTGCAGCAGTGCGATGCAGAGGCAAGTCTGTAGTGAGGAATTGGTGGGTTCGTGCACAAGAGTCACGGAACCAGCATGGGGATGGTGGGGAGAGTGATGTAGAGGGTGGTGGACGGGTGGGGTGTGTATAGAGGTGAGGTTTAGAGAAGGAGTGGAATTGATGAACAAAAGATGGCATGAGTAGGTGCGGGCATTAAGAGTGATAGAGTTCGAATGAGTGCTAGTAGGTCGAAGGGGTGTGTGGCGTGGTGATCGCGGAAGTGTAAGAAAGTTAGTCGTGGGCTGGTAGCTTTGTGAGTACGCGACGAGTGTAGTGGCACTGGTAGACTGGTGTGAAGCGCGCATCGGCTCGAGGAAAGCATGTCTGTTGGGCTCTGTGAGGCAGAGCGTGAGGATGACAATGGAGCATAGGGACGAGATGTTCAAGGATCAAGGGGGCCCAGGAGGCGCGCGAGCTCGGTGAATCAAAAGCTCTACAGAGGAAATAACTGAAGCAACGGAAGGGATGAGCATTATTCGTCGATATTTGGAGAAAACGGTTAAACGGTGACAAAAGTGCCCTGCATGGAGGCAATAGATAAGAAGGAGGCGAGGGGTGTGTGGGCTGTGGCTTGGAGTGGAAAGTGGGCCGCGGAAGGATGTGGACGCAAAGTGATAGTAGCGCTTAGCTGACGCAGATGAGAGAGGTGTTCGTTGGGAGCGGACAGTGGGAATTTGTGATGAGAAGTAGGCGCGCAAGTAGTTCGAAGCCATCAGGAGCAAGACGAGGCTTCTGCCCGTGGAGTGTCGTTTGAGGGAGTAGTGTGAGGGATATACAGAGGGGGGAGCCAGTGCAGCCTAGAAGCAGCGGCGACGGTGCGGTGCGCAGCGAGCCATATAGAATAGCGGACGAGGTGTGACAGTGGCGGAGAGATTCACTAACCGGGATCGGAGAGGAGCAGACATAGGCTGGGAGGAGGGGTGTGCGCGGGGAAGGAGCGGTGGCTACCAGATTGACCTGTGGGGGGGCGCCACTTCCTAGAACCGTGGCAAAGAGCCCCACGGTGCTCAACACTATCGAATGATACACGCTACAGATTGTCTCCTGGAGAGAGATTAAATAAAAGATTGTTGCAAGACAAAAATGAGCCACCGTCGTAAAATCCACAGCATCCTTCATATACCCTGGGTAGGGGGCATAGGGAGTGCCTAATGGGAAAAACCAACATGGAAACGCGTGGTAACGTTTGCGAATGAATTGGGAACGAGGGATTCCATGCTAAAGGGATAGAAACGGGTGGCTTTCGCAAGTGTGATCTCAGATGATGTGGTGTATAGCTGTTGTTAGTGACGGATGCAACCCAAATAGATTGAGTTTATAATGGCATGTGGATTTACACTGGTGGCTTGGAGTAACTAGCGAAAGCAGTCTGGCCTTAATGGAGAGATCAGTTGTCATTCGCTTGTGAAACTGGTGACTATCAGAACCACTGCACATTTGCCCTGTGACTACCCCATGTTTCTGCCACTATAACCGTGTCTGTTTAAACATCTAGCACACAAAAATTTACAACCTTACAACCAGGAGCACGGCGCCGGGACGAACGAAAGAGGACTAACCGATGACAAACTCAAGTAATGAACAGGCTTCTAGACAGACAGGAGACGAGGTGTTCCTATGGCATAACAATAACACTACATGGCTTTTTCTAAATGGTAGGAGAGAGGGCGGGAATCAAGAGGTCAAAGTCTGCCCAACAAGGTTCCAGTGATAGTGAGATGCTCTTTAAACAACATCAAAAGTTGAAAGCTCTACCATAATCAGATATCACTTACATGATGGCGCAGAAGCTATAGAAATGGCAAAGGCTAGGCCTGAATTTATATCTGGGATAAATTATTTGGACATAGGGCTATCATTGCAAGTGATCAGACGAACTTTAACATCACAGAAGTCGCACGTCTAGGACTGGCGGGGGGGAATCATTAAAAACAAATTCAGCTGCGTGCTTGGGAACATTAGACTATTGATTATTCTCCACTGCGGGCTGTACTCATCCCAGCTACTGTGGATTTACGATAATCGAGTACGTGTGCACTAAATAGAATACTCATGCTGTCAAGGTGTTACAATTGTGTAAACGACTGGAACCGCGAGATCGAGAATGAGAGTGGTAATTGCGAGCTAGATTAAGGGCTGTACGCGTTATACCCCCATGTATGACCATGTAGATTACATGCTGGCGGGAGGAGGTAGCTGTCGTATCTAGGATCCAGTGATGAGGAGTGCGGATGCCCATGGCAAAAAAAACATATATGCGGTAACCACCCGACAAAAAACGATCCCTACATGAGAATGTAAGCTGACAAGAGAATCAAGTACAAGAAAGCAAGAGGGGGGGGGGGGGGGATTAAGTCAGAGTAATGGCAGCATGCAAAAGCAACGATTATAGCGGGAGGAACCAGGGGGTTAGGGTAAGAATGGTATTCATAGGGGAAGAGTAGGGTAACTCATGGGAAAACTTTGATACACTAAAGCAGGACATCATTAGCCTTGGCAGAGATGTCGTAGATCAGGAGGGCGGCGAATGGTAAAGCATAGCTGTACAGAATTAAAGGGCAGTTTGAGTACGAGTGAGGATTCATGAGCTGGGGAAGATGATGCCAGATAGATTAACACTGAATGGAGCGTGTGATAAGGGGGTCTGTTGAGAAATCAGGATGGTCCTCACGAGAGTATGAGAGGAAAAGATCAGAGCGAATTCTCGAGTTAGCAGAGGTGGATTCAGACATGACAGACAACCACCGAGTACATGAAGGAGGGTTAGATTGCAGTTACTGGCAGCACTAAGGGTTGCTGTCTGAGAACGGTCCGTACGGAACCAAGGTCTCAAGTTAATATTGTCAATACTCTCAAGCCATTGCAATCAGATGGTAAGTTGATAGCAGAAAGCGATTGGGGGGGTGCTGCGGACGGAAAGGAAACATCAATAGAAACCACAAGTCTTGAGGAGAACTGGTGTTGGGGATCATACTTGTCCGGTCATGCAGGAGAACTGTGGCCAATTGATGGGATGATCTTACAAGAACTGTCACCTGAGAGCACCCAAAGTATGGAGAGCACTGGACATTGTAAAGGAGAAACAAGGAAAAAGATAATGTCAGGTGTAATTTAATATCGCCGTGCTGGATAATGTACACTGGACGAATCAACAAGGCCGTGGGGGGGATGTCTGTTTGTTGAGTTTTGTGCAATCAGAACGTGGTGGACTTAGCAGGAAAGGACGCGGGGGGAGAGAGAAGCATCGGTCCCGGAATAAAAGAACCAGCGTGCTAGGCAGGTACAATTACGAACAACAAGGTAGGCATTCATACTCATCGACCATATGCTGATGTGGAGGACTGAAGTGCACCTATGTGGTGATTGGCCAGGAGTGGTGCAGTGAGTTCTACATTCGGGGGGGGGTGATTAAATAAAAATAACGAATCCACTATTCAAACATAAAACACCACTAAAAAACAATTTATAGAATATTTAAGAGGATGAAAAAAAATGGTAGCGGGTGAAGTATTGCTCGAAACCTACAGCTCAAATTATAGAGACGTAGGCCGTATCGACCGGCGAAAGCCAGGTAGGGTTCACTTACTCCCAACAAAAGCTTGCTTGTTTAACCCCGAGAGGGTTGTTCAAAGGGGTCAGTTTTTCTGGAGCTTATCTGGATGTTTATTCTTTCTAATTTTAAAGCGCGCCCTGTAAAGTTTCCATATCAGACTGCTATTATAAACGTCTCGGAATAGAGTATAGTGTGAGAGATACAAATTACATCCCTGGTTTTTTAGAGTATTTGGGGTTTGCCCCTCTCATTTGAATGATTCGAACGACACTATGATTAAGCAGTCAGGTGAACCAACTGTCAAAATTTCTATCGTAGCTCATAATCTTGGTGGGGGGGGCCCTTCATGTTACATGTTAAGGAAACACGTGCAATTAAAAACATTGGGATGCCTTTTGCGCAAGGCCTTACAATTAAATAGTGTTCGATGTGTAGGTAATCATAGATGTTGCCTTAAATTTTGAGGGCGGGGGGATGTAAAACACGCTTATTCTAATAGTGTATAAAAGGCGTTCCAGAATAGTTGGTAACCGCTGTTGATAATGAATTTTGCATCATTGATTATAAAATATAAGGGCGGGCGGGACCCTCATCTCGAAAAACACACACTAACGTAAGGTAGCGCCTATTACCCTTAACAGTATTCAAGAGGGAACCTGGCGCTACCAATTTTTGGGGGGGGGGTTGGGTGGTGGGGGAATCTGTTTATTTCCATGCCTTCTATAATGTATGGACTTTCAATGTTATTTGACACCATTTTATACTTCCAGGTAATTGGTTCCACTTTTTGTGTTTGTGCAACCTTTCAAGAGTGGCGCTACATTTTCACTAGTCCACGTACCTTCATAATTTATAGCAATTTGGTAGTTGTATGTGATATCGCACATTTTAACATGTTTCATCGGGCCATTTTTCAACTTCTCTCTTTCATTGCCTTCAATTACAAATTTAAGATGCGTCCTACGGAGGGGTTTATGATATACGTACTGTAGGGTAGAGTATGCTGATAAATGTTAATCTGTGTGATAGTCCTATCGAGGAGATGTTTATTACAAGCGATTAGGAGCCATAGTACCTGTGTAGACTATATACTTCAGTGCGAGCATAACTGGGATCTCAGACTGGGCTATAGAGAAGTGAGCGAATCTTCATGTTACGTATTCTGTCCAACACGTTTTATTTCATCCATTAGCACTCTCTGGAACGCATCACGAATTTGCGAGTGGCAAGTCGACCTGCAACATCCAATGAGACAGGGGGTACAGGAACTCTCAGTGGTTAGTTTCCTTGTCCACCGTCGGAGCTAAGGTCGTACCCCATCCCCTTTTTTACCAGGGACCATGCTTCCATCAATGTTTTTTGAGCGCAGGCTATGATGTCTTTTTATATGAACCGAAAAAATTTCAGCTTCCTTATTTGCGATGGTATTTTTAAGGTGAGCCAATGATACCTGTAACGTTTAGGATGGAGAGTCGAGTACGTGGTCTCTGTTGGGGACTTATTTTTCTGTCCAGGGTAGAGTCTCAACATGGGGCATCTGTAGCATTTCATCTCAAGAGATGAATCGATTTTTTAGCAACAGTTTTAAGATTTGAGTGTGTCCCAAGTCTGCCGCATGCCGTATGTTGCTGACTAATGGGAATAGTACAAGCCTCTGATATGCAGGGGGGGTATGTAGGGTTTGTTTCTTTTGCTAAGGAATCGTCGTGTTCGTGTAGAAACATAGCTTAAGGAGGGATCTGTTTACTTGCAGCTTAGGAAGTGGAAGGTTGCAAATTGGAAGATAGTTCTGGTCTGTTTTAATGGTGTCAAACACAGTACAGACAATGACGTTGGTGGGAATTCGCCAGTATGATGTCGCTTTAAGTTGGTGGATATGAGTACCTACTACAGTTTAGAATGTAGGTGGTTCGTGATCTTGTCATCTTGACACTATTTTTCCAGTTTATCGATCGTTAATCAATTTTCAATTTCTCTGGAGGTATTTGTTTTTTTGTTCAAGATTATGTAGTAAATGGAGTTAAAAAATGAGTAGATTTTTTTGTTAAATTGAAAGTTCTATTTTGTATATATTTAGAAGACATACTGTATGGTCCTTCTTGTTGACGTGTTAGAGATAGTGAATTTGGATTTAGCGGGCCAGTCTACGAGTAAGGTAGGTGTTTTTGAGATGGAAGTTATGAAGGGGGATATCAATTGGTTGCAAGTCCTGTATGTTTGGGGATGGTTCGTAAGTTTATGAGTTGATGAAGATGTATGAGTCGTCAGCATATATCAAGACATGTTGGTGGGGGATTGGTACCTCGCGCCGATAGGATGTAAGAGTGTGTGCAAACTCTGTGTGGTTATGGAAGAAGGATCGCGAAGATAAGGTATTTGTGAGAAGATATGGAGGAATGTAATCGTATGGAACTTCAGTTATCATAAATTGTAAAATGTGTATGTGAACGTGTGTGGGCTAAAAAATTTATTGATAAGTAAGTTATGAGTTGAGTTTATGCGTTGGTCTGTGATTTGGTTTGTTTGGACACATTTACTTTGTTTATTAACAATGTACCAAGTACAAGGAGAAGTAAGAAATCTATCGTTTAAACGTACAGACCAGATCATTAGTTGTCGGGAAGAAATACCTTGGGAACCCCCACATAACTAACGATCTGTCCAGAACCCACGGTTCACTTCACATGTACCACAATTTACAACCAAGAGCATTTAATAAAGTTGAACACCCCTTATGAGATGATTCTATAACATGCTGTTTTGAAGATAAATTATCAGATAACGATAGAAGTACATGGGGAAGTTTGGGATTGTGTCAATGAGATTATATGGATTTGTGAAGTCGTATCGTTACAGGTAAGAAGGGATGGATATTTTAATTCACAATGATCGTATGGTGGAAAGCAGAAGGAAGGAAGTATAAAATGAATTGATATTAGTATTGGGAAAGAAGTAAATAGGGGGACAAGTAAGATGATTGTGTGGAAGGGAAGGTAAAGAAAAGAGATGAAAAGGAAGGAGATTACTAGTAAGAGAAAGAAGTGATTAGTTGCACATAGATTCTGAAGATTTAATATTCGACATAGATCTTCACTTCATTAAGGTGGATTCTGCAGCATTATTTAATGTTAAGGGTTCTTAAGGAATTTATGAGATAACCAAAGTTGTCTTGATTTGCGACACGTTTTTTAAGATGAGGCGGAAACTTTCGTCCAGAATGACGGCGATTTTAAGAAATTACATGTCAATCTAAGTAAGAATGAAGAGTAAGAAGATCGTCGTGCTAATAGAATGAGTAAAGAGTTGAATAAACATATTTATGCAATAAATTTTAAATACAGTGTATAAATTATCGATCGTAAAGTGATCGTGTGGGAGATGAGATAATCGGATGCTCAAATATCTGATATTGAGGAAATTGGGTGGGAGAGCAAGGTAAACAGACAATTAATGCGATTGGAAGATATCAGAATAATCTTATCAGGTAATCGAGAGTGGTTGGTTAGTGATCGCAATGAGGAGATTAAGTTAATAGAACCCTGGGGCTAGATCTCAAAAATGTCTGAACTGATTAGGGATCTGAATAAACAAATCAAGCAGGCTTTTTGGTAAAAGTGAAATACGTAGGATAAACGAAGTATTATGAAAATAATGAGTCTCCGAGAATCAGAACCTACAACTCGAAATATCACTGGAAATCCTGGGAGAGTGGGTGGTTTGGAGTATCTATAAGGAATAGATGGGGGGATACAGTTATTGATTGGTAATCAAGAAAGTGGTGGAACTTAATAAAGACGTCAAAATAAGATAACGGGATGGTGATTAAAATTAAGATACCATTATCACAGAAGGACCCAAGGAGAGCGCAACGATGGTAACTGCAAATAGGTGTAGGGACTGGTAGAACAGGATAAACCCTTTTTGCTATTGTAGTATTTTGACCTATATAGTTATATTATGAATTACAAATGGAGTCAGAGGAATGATAGTACTACTCTACGACAATTTTACTTGTAAATTTAATATTGTATTTAAAGACCAAGAGAAGAGTGAGAATAAAAAGGAAGTTATAATCGTTATGTCAAGAGAGGGATGAGTAAGCGTGATTGGGAACTTCTTAGATGTATTCCGCCCTATAGATAGTGGATGTGTGTGGGTAGGTGGGCTAATTGTCAATTGGGCAAAAGGTGGTGGCGGCAAGGGGATTAGCCTGTGTGGGGGGCAACCTGGACAGTGGGGGGTGTAGGTTGTGCAGCAAATAGAAACCTTGAAACAGCCAAAAGAGAAAGAAGTTACACAATATTTATAAGTGCAAAAATACAAAAAAGTAAGCTCGTACTACCGATAATATGTTAGTTGAGCAGGTGGTTGAGAAAGGTTGATCAGTACTACCAGTGGGGTGAAAAAGGAAAAATCAGAAGGTGAAAATAAGGCAGCATGGTGGAGCCAGTATTTAAGGGGGAGTGTGAAACCCAGATGGAAGAGAACCCCAAAACATAACCAGTGGATGAACATTTTGGAAGGTAGGCATCCATATGATTTATTTGCCAAGAAAGAGTGGGGGAACAAACAAGGGTAGGGATGGGGAAAAAGGAGTTGGGGAAAAATAATATAAGAAGCCCGGAGCATGACAATGGGGTTGGTGGGGTGAAACAGAAGGAGACTCAGGGGAAAAAGCAGTCCTGGTTTGAAAGTGTGTGGTGCAAATGAAAAAAGAGAAGAAACGTTGTGGAATCGGTAATTAAAACCGTCAGGTGGGGGATGGTGAAGGGTTTGTAAAAACAGATATATCGGAGAAACGTCATGAAAGGCAAAAACGTAGATATGGAACCTTAGGACAGGAACAATGATTCCATGAAAAGTCCAAAGTAAAATAATGAGATTGAAAAGTCAATTATAGAAGGGGTGATACGGT